>BMAO01008215.1:0-85677 GCA_019973975.1 Trichonephila clavata
TGGGTGACAACGCCCGTCCTCACCGTGCAAACATTGTAGACGAATGCCTTCAATCGGGGATATCACCCGTATGGATTGGCAGCATACTCACCGGACTTGAATCAATAGAGCATGTGTGGGATATGCTTGGCCGATGAATTGCAGCCCGTCACCCCCTCCCACCTGTCTACCGGAACTTCGGAGGGCATTGCTTATGAGTGGTGTAATATTCCCCAAGATCAGATGATAATTGATACTCAGCATGCGTAGGCGTTGTAAGGCCTGTATTGCATCGTCCGGAGACATACTCCGTATTAACCATCATACTAACCATGCTATACTTTTTTGTAATAGGTTCTTTTTTGAAATTTGCTTCAGGAGATAAAATCGCAATTTTTATTATATGTCAAACATATAGCATCTTTTTGCTCATACCTTTGTTTAATAAATAGACTTTACAAATAAGTCAAATTTGTTTTGCTTCTGTCTCTTCTTTGCTGAACTTCATTATCCTAATTATGGACATGAGTGTAATAAGGTATCATTATTTAGTAAGTGTCATTATAAAAACCAAAAAAATAACTCTCTGATTAAATTTGTTGCTGATCATGAATGAAGGTAATCATTTTCTTACTAAGAACAATTTTACAAATAAAATTTTCGGCTGAATGCAAAAATGTATTGGTTTAATAAAATAAAATGTTTCAGAATTATTTTAATCCCAACAATATTGAGAAATTTAAATTTTTTAAAGTTATGCGCTAATTTAACTTTATTCACTCTATTCAACATCTCTTCAACACATTTGAAAAAGACTAATCTACATCAAACTCAAATAAGAGAATCACTTCCATTTTAAATATCAACAATAAAAATTTAATGAAACTCCAGTAGTGATTTTTTAAAACTTATAAATTACTAAAAAGCCATTTATCCTCCAACATTTAAATTAGAACGTTTATTTTTTTTATTCCACTTATTCCTTCTTTCAACAACAATGACTTATGTCAAAGCATCTAACAATGAAAAAATCTATTAACTAAAAAAAATCGTATGAAAATAATTCAGCTTCTTTTGCCTGTCGATTGATGTAATATGTATTTAAACATGCGCACACACCCACGGATGAAGGAAAATTAGGCTAAAGTTATTTAGAATTTTGAAGCAATTGTAAGGCAGCCATTTTGTTTTGAAAATTCGAACTTTTTTTAATTTGCATTTTGCTACATGCTTTGGAATCAAATGATTTGAAATTAAGTTATTGTTATACAGTTACTATTTTGTATTTATTTGATTTGATTGAAAATTCTTACAATATAGGAAATCTCAAAAAAAAAAAAAAAACTTTTAGTTAACTTTTTTTTTTTTTTTTTTTGCAAAAGTTGATTTTTTTTTTTATCATTATTGATATAAGTTTGTTTAATGATATTAAGTACAATAAAATTCCAGATCTAAGAGGCAGAAGAGATAAAATTTGTTAAAATCAATAAACAAAAGTTTTCAGTTTCAGTTCATAGACAGAGAGAATTTTCGAAATTCATTTCTAATATTTTTAAACGCACTTTTAAACATATATATTTCCTTTCACCATTTTTATCGATTACAAAACTTATAAATCGAATAAAATTTAAAAAGCTTCGAATCATACTTTATTTTGGTACATATTATATACCATGGAATTCTATAAATATTGTAATAAGCAATAGAGAAGAATTAGCTTTAATTCATATAAGCTTATTTCTTCTAAAGCATACAGAAGCTGTTTTTTATTCCTCAATGCTTCTTTATAAATAAAATGATACATAAAATTCGATTCAAGTAATATGTAAATGGGAAAAAGTTATGTTCGAAGTAAAAATGACACATTTTACCTCATAAATGAGAAAAATGAATGTATTTTTCATTTATTTGATTATGTCACGCAAATATATCATCATTCACTAATAATTCTGTCATTTTAGTGTCTCACTTCAATTTTCCTTTCATCCAAGAATAAATTTAACGATCTAACTCTCATGTTATAAGTTCTTCGCTCCATTTGAGTATTGCAATATTTATTTTACGATTCATCGTCCGGTTCTTTTAACCGTATCCATGTCCAGTAGTTTGTTCGGAAGTCTCGGTGGTGGGCGGAGGTTACCATAACGACAACAGTGAACAGATGTTATTGGGCAAGCTGCTATTTCAAGGTCCGATGTTATCCTCAAAGCCCTTTTCAAGCAGACGATACTGAAAAATTCTCAGTTTCTCCTCCTGACTTCCTAGTTCTAACATCCAGACCGAACCCTTCCTCCTCTGTTTGACGCAGACGATTTTGGCGCGAATTATTTTTCACGGCGTAGAATATCGATTGCATGCTTATTCGTTTGCGGAAATTTACCTGATGCATTCGATTCGAACAAAAGTGTGATTATATATGTATTTATTCTATAAGTTCTTATCTTGGAATCCTCTAGTCGTTTAATGCATATTATTCGAGATAATACAAAAATATTTGAGTGAATAGTGTATTTTAGAAAGAAATTGCATATATTTATTCTTCGATTTCATTTATGTGAATTTTCGTGTTGATTGCACCAAATCTTTGGAAGGAAATAGAGTATATGAATGTATAGTGTTATCTTTCCAAACAGATTGTATTATACATTATCTGTTCGAAATTATCATCTCATTTAGACTGTGGATATTTTGAGTTTTTATATGCTGGATAAGCAATGATAAAATAATGAAAAAATTTACCTGTATCAACTTTAAAAAACTGAGTTGAATCCAAAATTTTCGAAAGGTAATACAAGATATTGAAATAACGTACAAAAATAATTATAGTTATAAAAATGTTGTGCACGTTATTGGATTAAAATGTATTCACCTTAATTTAAATTTACATTGAAATTTACTCAACTGAAAAGTTTAATTCTAGATCTGCAATTCTCTTAATACTGTATTTTATTCAATTACAAATACTCTAAGACGTTTCTACGCGTGTTTCTGGTCACAGAGAAGGAATTTCTTTGAAAGAAGCAATTTTTTTTAAAAAAATTGAAAAGACGATAATTATACACCAAAAAGAAAAAAAAAATGGAAAATAAGAAATTAGAAAAAACAGCTTCGCAGCCTGATTTTTATTCAAGTCGTCTTTGTAACGCTGCTGTTTTAGAACGGTAAGTGCAATCTGCTGTTAAATTTCTCCCTATATTCTCTAATGAGAATTGTAATTAGAACTTTTTAGAACTATATTATTTAAGATATTCACTTTGGAATCCCAACTTCAGAAAACTACTCAAGATTAATTATTCCAAAACTCTTTTTTCTAAAGAATTTGCAATTTTGTACGATTAGAAGTATCCAAAGCTTCTTTTTCCTTCTAACTTAATGATCAGCAAATATGTTTGAAGTAGTATACTTACTTAATTTTATTTTTCGAAACTAAAGTTATTTTTAGTAAAATTATTTTTAGTTATTTTTATTTTTAGTGAGAAAATTAAATATTTATAGTTAAACTTTACCATTTTAAAATTTTAGTAGTTTTTTGTGATTACAAAGCTTTGATGTTTCTTTTTTTTAAAAAGTACGGATATTAAAAACCTAAAAAAATAAATCTATAGTCTTATACAGTGAGTATGTATGATTAACGTTATAAAATTTACGATTTCTGTATAAGAAAAATATACACACGAGTATTTTTACTTTCTTTAAAAAAAGTATAACATTTATCTCCGCAAAGGTTTTATCATTAAATTTTATTTGACAAAAAAAAAAAAATTGGAAAAACTTCTTTGCGTTGTGCTTTGATACATATGATCAAAGAATTTATTCAAATATCGTAAATAAAAAATGTCAACTTCGTGAATTCGAGATTTTGTAGAAATAAATTATACTTCAAAGAGAAATCGTCTGCAGTTCGTAAATTTCGGTAATTTGTATAAGAAAATAGAATATCAAAATGAAAACCGTAAGAAAATGCTCGCAAATACAGCCTTAATTTTAATTCGTGCATCTTTAAGAATACTTTTTTTTACATTCGTTCTTTGCATTATTCGATGTATGCGGCAGAGTATAAATATCTTTAGTTGTGTATACATGAGATTAAAAATACATTGCACTTTAAAAAAAGCGTACGTTATATTTCCTGGTCAAAGTCTTCATTATACCTGCTTTTTTCCACAGTGAATAAAATCTTAACAATACTAAAAATGCAAAAATTGAATTGTGGCTCTAAGAAGAAAAATATTTTTTAAATGTTTTTTAAGAATATATTTGATATTCTCGAAACAGTAAACTGACTACAAAAATATATTTTACCCGTATACAAAAGCGTACGTATATTGAGAAAAAATAATGTATGCTAATTGAAATCCTTTCTTTTTTCTCGTTATATTGTCTGTGAATATCCATTATCTTTTAATGCAATGCATAACTTAAGCACTTCATTATATATAGAGAGAGAAAATAGTAGCGTGAAAGCAAATCTAATATCAAAAAATTAAAATTTAAAAACCTCAAACTTAAAACGTTCTATGCATTGTCATTTAAAGAATAAACTATCACTTAAGTGCATTTTTAATAATATCGAAAATTCAAAGTATCGTAAAAAACAGCTTTAAAGTATTTTGCTTCTATTTTTGTTTTTTGTTTCATGATCATAATTATAATAATAAAAGTATCCCATTTTATGGGTATGTCAAGAACCAAGATTTGAAGAAGGATTCTTTTCTAAATTAGAACGATACATTTTTGAACATCTAGCTCTTTTTCAATTTGTTCTTATTTACCCATATCCATAGGTCTTCTACGATTAATCCCAGATGAATGACTTTTCCTTTCTTCTTTGCTGAATATTTCGTTCAAATAATCATATTTTCTCTCGGTGAATTTCTTTCGATCGCGCAATTTTTCAAAAATTCATTGTTAAAAGCATGTTAACAACTAACCTTAATACTCGTTAATTTCTTTTCAAATAAAAATCGTATCTACTTTATCACATACATCATGTACTAAGCAGACCTGTAACAAGATATACAATTTCATATAACCTTTGCCTCAAACTCCAAAATAAAATTCGAATCAAAAAGTTATTTTTCACAAATTCCATTTGTCAATCACTTACGGAGACAGTTATAAACTAGGTTGCAATTTTTAGAAGACTAATTGAGCGATTATTATTATAAAACTACCAAACGATTTATTAGAAAATATAAAAATAATCCACCAAAAGATAATTTTAACTGCTTTATTTTTAAAAATTAGATATTTAATGTCATCTGAATTAAATATGCAAATAAAATTACTTTAAGAATATTATTAAGAGAAAAAATTATTTAAATGCAATTTTTTTCGGTAAGAAATGAAGATAGAATGACATATTTTCAAAACATTTCCCTCTTTTATAATAAAATGCTTCCTTAATAAAATATTTTGCCTAAAAAGGTCTAGGACTTCTATATAGGACATGAACTATAAATTTTTGAAGTACTTATATTAGTTGCAGAGTTACAATAATAACGGATGTTTTTTGTTGAAATTTCTCTTCTTATATATTAAAATGCGAATAAATTCTCTCCGAAATAAAATACTTCAAAAATCCTTGATCAGTCTCTATACAGAAGTTAAATATAGGCAAGATATTATTATTATAGAAGATTTTGTCATAAAAAAGATATAAAATAAATAAAAAAGAAAAAGAAACGAGTCTTACAGTAGTCGCATATGATGTGTAACATCTGACTTGTTATCATGGTAAATACGCAATAGTGACTTTAATCCTGAAAGAAATGAATCGGTTATGACTGGAAATAATTTTCTATCGAATAATTATATCTTTAACGAAAATTTTATTTAATTAGTATTGCAGTTTTTTATCAAAAATATTTATTATTGTTCAGTTTGGGGAAGAGCGGAGGCAATAGATTTATGAAAACTAAAGTATGACACATATACTTGTGATTTCAAAGTATTTAAAAATTGTTGAAAAACGGCGTCAATAACAGTACCACTGTTAGTTGTCGAAACATTTCGATTAGTGTTCATTTCGAGCTTGAGTTCATCTTTCAGAAAAGCTATGAGCGGCTCAGCTTCTGGCAAACTGAAGTTAACGTTAAAATCACCACTCAAAATCATGGGAAGCGAGTGATAGTTTTTTTTTAAAAAAAAGAGCAGAACCACCTTCGGTATACGGTAAAAGTACAAAATGCAGGAAATCTTTAATTTTTTTTAACTGTTTGATTCGGAGAAATGTATGCGACCACCAAAATGACAAGACTTGCTGGTATGTGCGGTAGGCGGGCGTCTTAATTGCTACTACAGTTGGACCCCCAGACGAGGGTAGCGAAGAGACACCGTCAAGCGCATGCTTAAAAATTAGAAATATTAGAGAAAATCAAAAAAAATCCCGTTACTTAATTAGTTTTTTTTAAACGAGAAATCTTTTTTAATCACAATTAAAAATATTATATTGACAGTGACAGGAATTAACCTCAAAGTATGAAAATGATAAGCACTTAAATATTTATTCATATAATTCCGTTACTTACTCCTATTTCTTTAAGAATGATGAGCTTTGTTAGACGCTTAACAGGAAATATAGTTATTAATATATAGTTTAAACATATATAAATATATCCTCAGATTTCACACACAACGAGCCCTGAGACTTTGACAATTGAGCGTAAGAATCACAAGTTTATTCTGGATGAAGTCTAATAAGACTTGCTGGTATGTGCGGTAAGCGGGCGTTTTAATTGCTACTACAGTTGTGGACCCCGAGACGAGGCTAGCGAAGAGACACCCCCAAGGCGTAATTGGTCAAATCAAACAGCGCGCGCTTCCCCCGACTTCCTGTTACGCATTTCCGTCCCTTTTCACGAATTCACTCCAACAAATATCCAGCAACCGAGAGTAAAGATGTTACACATCAAAAAAATTGTTTTAAATATATATCAATCATTTTTTTCCTTCATTTTTTGTTAAAAAATTGCATTTTAATAATTTTTGTTGTAATAATATTCTTAAACGTCTTACACATATTGCAAAAATATTCTTCTATATGTATATTCCAATTGATAGGACACTAATTATCAAAAAAAAATTATTCATTTATATACTTTTGCAAAAGCACAGCTCCGAACTTAATCACCTTAACAAGAAAATTATCCCTTAAGGTATCCGACTATCCTAAAATTGTGAATTTTGCCAAAAATTGATAAATTTCTTTGTTTTTATTTTATAGGCCCTCTTATTAACTTTATAAAAATACCAAGTTGATTATTTTCCATTCATTAGAACAAAAACTACAAATGTTGTAGTAAAAGCCGATGTCATTACTTTAAGCAAGATGTCATACTTTAAACGCGTTTTACTCGAAATGTGTGTGTGGTGTTTTTTTTTTTTTTTGAAAATGCTCAAACGGGGAGAGCGATTGCTCAAAAGGTTTGGAAAATAATTGACTTAAATTTTTTGTGTATGTTCTATATAACAGTAGAAGTGTTTTAACCTTCAGATTTATCAATCACTGTTTTATTACAAATTTTGCGATCTCTTATGTCAATAAAATCACTGTTATTTTAAGCAATTTCATATAATAACTAAGATAAAGTGCTCCAGTTTTTGTAAAAATTGAAATATCTCTTATCCTGAAGGTCATTTCAAAAATGAATATTATAGCAACTCATCAGAATTGAAAAATTGAATATTTGTTGATAAACCTTTGGTACAGAATGGGCCGAGTTTGTTATTTTTGTCAATTTTTACCCAATTTTCCTACATTTTAGTAATAATAATTTCTTTTTATCTTCTCAATTTTAGCATATTTTTCTTAAAATGTACTAAACAAATCTAAAAACCATGAAAAAATCCTCATACCTTCTTTTTTTTAAAAAAAAAAAAAATTGTTGCAAGTAGTCGCATACCTTAAACGGCTGACAAATTTTAATTTTTTCAAAAAAAATTAAGGGGTGTTTGTTCTTATTAATATCTCATGACTCAACACATGCCGATGCAGTGACCTACCCGCCTGGAGTAAAAATCGTTAGCTTCTGCAAGTCGCATTTTCTCTTGGTATCGATTCGTATATAATTAAAAACAATCGCATATCATTAAGCAAACGCAAAAAGCAAATTTCGGCAAATTATGGCGTAAAATCAACATTCATTGCACATAAGAGTTTTAACTGAAAATATTACTGATTCTGGTACACGTTCCGAGTCTGTTAGAAAAGAATACAAATCTTAATGCAAAAATTAAAATGCAATTGTGGAAAATTAGTGAAAAACAGTGTATAGTATCAAAATGATTTATCGAGAAAATGGTTTCACACGCAATATTATATTGGTGACTTTTATTCTTCATCTCTCGCTTTGTTATTATTAAAATGAATAAATCTCAAGAAGCGATTTGTGTGTGTGTGATTAAATTTCTGGGTTTGAGGATATTTATCTTTTTTATTGCAATTTGGTAAAAAAAAAAAACGATTTAAGAGGGATTGTAAAATAAAAAGCATAAAAATTTTAAGTGTTATATTTCTTTGATGTTTATAGCAAAAATATACTGCACATTTTATGTAACTTTATTTCCTTAAAAAAATTGTAGACTTTTTTGTAAAATGGTCTAAATGTTAATTATTGTTTCACAATTGATATAATTAACAATATTTTTTAGGAATCAATTTTCTCGATAAATAATCCAAAGGTTATTTCATATTTTTTTCTTTTATTTTAATTTTCTATTTCGCACGCAAGGTTGAAAAGTTTTATAATCTTTTCAATTTAAGCACTTTTGATTTTTGAATTATACTTATGTGTATATCCTACATAAAGGATTTCTTAATGATATACGCAATGTTGACGTGAAATGTAACTTATAAGGTATCCGACTACCCTAAAATTGTGAATTTTACTAAAAACTGACAAATTCTTTTTGTGATTTTATTTTATATGTCATCGTATTAGCTTTATAAAAATACCAAGTTTCTTATTGTCCGTTCACTAGCACAAAAGCTACAAGTGTTTTAGTAAAAGTACATGCCATTACTTTAAGCAAGATGTCATACTTTAAAACGCGAAATAAGTTTTTTTTTAAAAAAAATGCTCAAACAGGGCCAGCGATTGCTGAAAAAGTTTTGAAATTAGTTAACTCAAATTTTTCTGTATGCTCTATATAATAGTAGAAGTGTTTTAACATTTAGATTTATCAATCACCGTTTTATAATAAACTTTACAGTCCCTTAAGTTAATATAAACACTGTCTATAAAGCAATTTTTTTCATATAATAACTAAGATTAAGTGCTCTAGTTTTTGCAAAAATTAAAATATCTCTTATCCTGAAGATCATTTCAAAATGAATAACATAGCAACACATCAGAATTGAAAAATTGAAAATTCGTTCATAAACTTTTGGTGCAAATTGGGCCGCGTTTATGTTATTTTTTGTCAATTTTTACCCATTTTCCCCCATTTTAAAAAAAATAATTTCTTTTTCTCTTTTTAATTTTAGCATATTTTTCTTAAAATGTTCTTAAAAAGGCCTAAAAACAACAACAAAATCCCCATACCTCCATTTTTTTTAAAAGAAAGCAGCTGTCGCAAGTAGTCGAATACTTAAATGATTTTCCCACGAGCTCTAATAGAGTAAGTATTACTTGTTGGTATCCCACCGGAAAATAAACATAAATAAAAAAAAAATGTGTTTATTTGACTCTGTATATCGAATGTGACCGCGGTAGCCAAGTGGTCATGGTCACGAACTCGTGGCCAGTGAGTCGTGAGTTCGGGTATTGGTGCCCCTGAAGACCCACCATATAGAGAGGCATGTGCACGTGAAATATCTGTATCGTGGCTCAAAGAGTCTTCTCATTTGTGTGATGTGCAGAGTGAGATATCAGCTCCGGTGTCATCCTCGTCTCTTGACTCAGGTTCAAAATTAAGAAGTTCGTTGCTAATAACCCTCGCCTTATTTCAGAATGTGACGTTAATAGAAGAGGTAAAAAATCAAACTCTAATATGTGTAATTAATTATATTAATTACCCATTATATATAGAATAAGCGACATGCGTAAATTATCATAGAAAAATTAACATAGAATAGTTTTTATCCTGTAGTTATTCCAAACATAAACATACTTTAGATTAAAAAATTCATTTTAAGTGGTGAACTTTGTTGAATTAAACAGTAAAATTTGGATTTAACAATAAAACCCGAAGTCCTTAGCACCATTTAGTCCTTCTCAACCAAAACCGATAGGTTTGGTAAGCAGATAGCTGAAAATTTTATTTAAATAGATTATCCAAGTCAAAATTGTTTATATCATAGTTCAAAAGTTCTGCTGTTTCTATCTTTTCTTAAGCTTATGCTTAAGGCTTATTTAATTTTCTATTTCAGTTTTTCAAAACTAGATTCTCTTTGTACCTGGGAATTTAGATTTTAACATTGAATACGTTTATTTAGTCATGTTAGACCTTTTTACTAAACTAAACTCAGTGGCGCAACAGTCCAATAGATGACAAAGGCCAACTGTGCCCATCTCAATTTCCGTGACTTGGGCGCTGAGGTACATGAGCAGATGTTCCGGCCAGATGACCAGTCTGATGCAAAACACCCAATGTTTTGTTTTCAAGCAAGCTTTGTACTCACTTACCGCCCCACTGATAGGATGAAAGACTGAGTTGATTTTGCGTTGCCTAGTTCGGGGTTTGAACCCCGGACCTGAGGCGTGGTAGTGCGATACGCTATCCCTCGGCCGCTGGGCTTCACCTTTTTTACTACTTTTTGTAAAATCTACGTGTTTGGTTTTACCATTTAAGAGATAATAAATTAGGCTTTTTGATACATGCTACTTATTGAGTATAAAATTCACATTTAAATATTTTTATTAAATTTTACTTCATATCACGTGTTATGAGACAAATATGTTTGACAAGACTTTGGGAATATTAAGTGCTTGAATTGCATTTTTTGTAAATATTTACTCTCGCATCATAGTAAAATACAAACAGCTGATGCTTATTTGGAACTATCATAGACATTTAAATTAATATTATTTTTCCCATAGTGTATATCTAGAAAAAAATTACGAAATTCTGTAGATAAAAATCTGGAGCTGCGTACTGATAAAAGCAGCATGCATATAACTTATCTACAAATTCCGAATTTACTAGTAACCTTTAAATCCAAATGCCGAAGAGGGAATTTAAAAGGTGTAAAATTAACATATCTAAACAGCTAACTTAATATATTAAAGAAAATCGTTTGGTGATAAAATTCTTTGACGTACTTAAATCAAAAGAAGTGTTAAAATCAAAACCAATATTTTTCCCCTAATATAAATATTGTATTTGTATCATTTGTGATTTATAGTTTGTAAAAATTATTGGTTCAATTATTTTACTATACAGATGTTATGCATGGTTATCATTCTGAATTTTCTTTTGAAATTGTGTTTGATTTGATAAATTCAAACTATTTCTTATTATTAATTGATAGAATTTTATTTAATTGGAAGTTATTTTTTCTCTTCTGAATTTCTCTTAAACGTTCATGTGTTATATCTCAGTTAACACTACAAAAGAACATTGTTGATCAAACTATACTTACCCACTTTTTATAATTATTTTGCTACATAAGTTATTCCAAAAAATCAAATGAAAAACATACATAGAAATCAATCCATTTTTTGTATTCTTATTTTAATTTTTATAAAAGTGAAAACATTTTATGCGTTTGCATAAAAATTGGAATTTGTATTTATTAATAGGGGGGGGGATTGAAGAATTTAAAAAAGACATTAAAACAAAAACGTTTTAAAGAAAAATGTGTTCTTTAAAATTCATATGTTTCATATAGTATGTTAAATAAAGAAGAGAATTTTGCTTTTGCAGCTTGCTGTAAAACATACAGTTTTGTTAAAGTATGAAAACCCCATCTTCGAATACTGGTACTTAAAATTTAATAAGGAAATTTATCATGATTTTATACATCTTTAGAAACTGGCTTGGCATTACAAACTGTGATAAAAATGAATAACTTGGTTAATAATAAATAAGATAATTCGCCTGTCATTAATTTATATTTGAATTAAAAATTCTGTAGCTGAAAAAAGTATCTTTCTAACTATACATTTTTTAAAATGTAATTGTTCGTTGCGTTAAAAGAGAAATTCAGTAACATCTTCAACAGAATATTAAAAATATCAAATTTATAGCGTTTCCAAATGGGAAAAGTAAAAATCAATATGACCAAATGTTTCTGGAAAAATAACTAAAGTTAATGTGGTGTCAAGTAGTTCGAAATAAACAATTGTTACAAGTACATTCACCCCCGAAAAAAATCATGAAGTTAATTCCCATCTGCTTAAAACAGCGTTTCTCAAACAGTGGGGCACGCCCCCTCTAGGGGGCATGATAACTCTACGGGTTGGGACGCAAGCATATTAAAAAGTTAAAAACAAAAGATTATTTTTTTTTAAAAAAATTATTGATTTACAGAAAGTAAACAAACTAAAAAGTTTTGACAGTAAAAATAAAATACACATTTACATATAATACACTTATAAATGTATCAGTACAGCATGATGTATTTTATTTATAATTAATTTACAAAACTAAGTTAAGAACAATATTAATAATTACCAGTGACCCCATGCGCTTGTCATATATAAAATTATGCACAAAAATTAACACTTATCTTAATAATTTTTACTGTTTATTATTAACCCCTTAACTGCAGATTAGAAGGTGCGCCATTCGCTCCCCAATGCGACCGATTTCCACATACGCGTGCGTATGCGATTAAAGGGGGGGGGAGAGAAAAGGAATAAATAAGCAAATCCTCTGAAAAAAGTAAATCCTTCGCAAACACACTATCTCATGGTCTTTTTATTGCATTCAAAAGCCATAGGAATAATTTTATGAATAGCAGTGCACAGAAAAGATCGTACTTCGGAAAGACGTATATATACGTCTAGGACATTTAATGCTTTGGCTGAGAGAGACGTTTATTTACGAAAGTGGCACTCAAGAGGTTAAAGTTGTATTGTAGCTTCAGCGTAAAAGTATATTATTATTGAATTCAATACAATGTTATTGTGTGGAGGGGAGCGTGATAAAAATTATGATTGAATATTGAGTCGTGCAAATATTGAAACTTTGAGGACCACTGGCTTAAAAATATGAGGTGTATGTAGACAATCTTGATGATAAATTTATTACTCCGATCATTCCTATAGAAACTTAAATGTTGACCTTCTAAATTCCTTAAAGTTCAGTACTCCATAGTTTAACGCATTTAAAAATAATCGTAAGACATTTTTCATTTATAAAAATAATACATTGAATTTTTAATTGGACAAATGAATAATTTGAAATATTTCATACCATCAAAGAAACGAAAGAAGACCGAAAGAGGGGAAATTATATCTTCTTGACAAGGAGTTATGTGAATAAATTAAGAGTAATAGATAATATCATTTCTTTATTCGAAATATTTTCCAAGATGACGATTTAATGATCACGTGTGAAAGGGTCTCTTGTTGGCTTTTGCTGGCTGTTTTTTTTTTTTTTTTTTTTGCACGATAGAATGTGAAATAAATCATCGGACATAACCAAGATTCAAAATAGGCTTTAAAATTAGTCAAACAGTATTACAGTGCGTGACATTTCTCAATGTCACAACAGATAATTTCTTCCAATGTTTTTAACTATTTCTTACACGCATTGTATAAATAAGAGATTGAATGCTTCTAGTAAGTGAAAATTATGGTAAATAGTAAGATAAATTTTAAGAAAAGTCCGTTTATCAATAAAAACAAATGCCCGTGAAATAATACGGTCAAAAACTTTTGTTTTTCATTATTTACATCTTTGGCTAGGTTTTACGTAGTTTCTTTGTGTAAAAACACACTTATAGTATTTTACAAGCTCTCCTATGTCTAAAATATACAAAAGTTGCCTGTGAATGACATGACCTTTCTCTCTAACTCGATGACGCTACAGCCCATGAGAGCCAAGGTCTACTGTGCCCATCTCAGTTTTTTTTACCTTGGACACTGAGGTGCATGAGCAGATGCTGTGGTCAGTCTGGCGCGAAACCCCCATTGTTTAGTTCCCAAGCAAACTTGGTACTTATTTATTGACTGAACCTACTGACGGGATGAAAGGCTGAGTCGACCTTGCCCAGCCCGGAATTTGAACTCCAGACCTGTGGCGTGGAAGCGCGATACGCAATCAGCCTGCTAGCAGTTTATTTGGACGTCCACTCGTCCTTGAACGATCGTACCCAATTACAATCTTCGCTGCATTGCACATCATTTGACTGGTTAAAAACTACGATGTCTTCCGCAAATGACCCCTGTAATGCTTCGAAATGCGACGCGTTAATAAACAATCCCTCTCATTACATCACTGTCGCACCCTTCACATATCTTACGATGAATGTCAGTGGCTAAGAAGTTATTTGCTGTCATAAACTGAATCGCATACCGTATTTCAAAGTTGGCGGGTCGCTCGATTGTTTTCAACCTGGTAATCCATAATATTCACCATATAAACGATCTCTTCGTCTTTGAATCTTGTTTGATCTTTCACAATGCATGTGTGTGTGTTCTTGGAACAGACACATCTGCTCATTTCTAAAAGCGCAATAAATTTGCTTAACTACAGCCAATCAAAACTTATCTTAAAAATAACCCTTGAAATCAAGTCTGATATGTGTGGCGACGGTATACAAATCAGCCACCGATGACTTAATCTCGTATACTGACCTTAAATCAGGAGGATATTCCTATGTCAAAAGGACAATCATAAAATGCCTATCTTCATGAATTCTTACATCAACTTGTACATGCTAAGCGTTCTTTAATTACGGAGGGTCGACCAGCTGACAGTTTATCATCGATGATGTACTAACCACCCTTGAAAAATCGCGTCCAGTCCGCACTTCTCTGTAGCCACGGTAGCAGAACAGTCATGGTCTCGAACTTGAAGATGGCTGATGTTGTTTCTGTCAAGGACGAATCCTAGTGCCTCTAAGGACCCGCGATATAGAGGAAATAATGCTCTTTAAATTTGTGCTGTTCAAAGTCTTCAAATTGGCATGGTATTGAAATCATTAAAGTTTGAGGACTGTGAACTTTGTAGATTATATTACAATGGTGTCTAAAAAAGGTCATAAACATATTTTTCATAATAACTCAAAATTATCCCGAGGGAAGAGTTGATGAAATTCGTTATTTATATATTTTAAAGAATGAGTAGCGTAATATTATCTTCTGGTTTGGAATAAATAGTGCTTAGCATTAGTTTTATAGCACAACGTGCTATTTGGCGTTTTGGCCGTGCTATATGGGATTATTGCCTGCTTTGTTGTGAACATTACGTAAAACCCACAAGTTTTCAGTAAAAATACGTTTTTATAATCGTTTAGATGGTTCAATGACATAGCAGGCTTGAAATTGGAAAATCTCAAGCAGAGGTAGCTCGATGGTTGGAAGCAGTACCAAAAAATATATATATATCAAGGTTACAAAATCAATTCTAAACAAGTAGTACTAACCCCGTGGAAGCCCAGTACAGGCCACACAAGAACGATGACACTTGCTCAGGATTACTACTTGGCATTAAATGTGCGACGGCATAAGTAGACAATGGCGTTTAGCATTTCTCAATACCTCCATCAATATCATTACGGCACGTTGTGAGGTTTATATAGCAATGCCGGATGGGCACATTCCATATTAGACGGACCTTTCACAAGATATGATGCATCATGATGAGACTTTTTGATGTAACCTATTTTTCAACTGACAATTTATCTGTGTTATGTGCTGCTATATGCTTTCTCTTAGTAATATTTCAATGAAATAAACGGAATATTTCTCAAATAATCATAGATTTTTGTGTTTGTGATCATAATTTTGGATTCCAATATATTTTCAATTAAAAGACTTAAATGCGATTTATTGATCTTTTAGTATTACCTACCATGATTGACAACGAAATTCCCAATGTTAAGAGAATACTAAAGAGCTAATTTTATTTTTTTTTAAATCAAATCAAATAAAATTAAATTTAAATATCTATCGAATAATTATTGTATATCGTGTAGATAACACTATCTAAGAAACTGTTTTATAAAAATTATTGATTGTGCAATCGAATTGAAATTGAACTACAATTATTTTTAAATAATTGAGAAAATTGGCCAGAAGATTTAAAAATATGGTCTAAACATCCAAAATATAAGGTAAGAAGACTATATATAATGTTAAAAAACTATTATGTAAATAAATTTATAAGAAAAGAATATTCATTACATGTTATCATTTTCTTATGTATTATAAAAGAATCAGAAATTTTCAACACAAAATGGGTAATAGATAAGAATTTGTAAATCTTGCAAATGTGATAAATGTAAACTGTGTTTTTATATCATATAGCCTATCTTTTTCTATTTTTTCGTAGAATTAATATTTCTACTTACGTTCTGATATGCACGAGCTTATTTTTACAGGAAAAGTATTCAAGGCCGAAAATACGTTAAAATAAAAATTGTAAACCGCATACAACTAAATTTCTTCCACTGCAACCAGCCAACAACGATTAAATACTCGTCTCTAGCGCACGGAATCGTGATAAAATTTTATCGTATCTGCATTGCAGCATATACTTACTCATGAAAAGGAAAGCAATTCAGTTTAGTGCTCGAAAATTTTTACTCCTGCACCTGCATAAAATGCACGCTGGTTAAAAATAATTCCCATGTGTCAACACTTTTGAAGCAACCGAACATTTAAAAAAAGAGATTTCTTAAGATGTGTGTAAAGATGTTGAGCTAGCACTTTTTCCTATTGCTGTACGTCATCTTTTTTGCAGTTTTATGTATAAGAAAGGAGAAAAACATTTACAGTAAATCATAATATTCTTGAACAAAAGATTCTCCATAAGCATATGCATGCAATTTATTTAAATACATTTAGCAAGAAAAAATTGAGAAACCAAAATTTCATTTACCGAATAGCTAGCAATTTTAGAAATAAATAAATGTACTTGAATTTCCGACACTTGTGATAAAAAAAAACTTGGAGGCTTTTGAGAGAAAGAAACTTAATAGTTAGAATGACAGTATTCTATGAACGGAAATTTTATTCTGCAAATGGCAATACGTAACTAGTTTTTAAAACATTTCTAAGGTATCAAGTCAAAAAATTTGAACTAATTAATGCTACCACGTGACGGCTTGTTTCATTTTTTTTTTCCCTTCATTTGAAAAAAATAAAGATTATTATACAACATTTTTACAGATTTTTATTATTTTTATCACATCTATTTTATCACTAAAATGAATCCCTTTGTATCTACTCGAGTGACTAAGAAAAGATAAAGCATTAAAAACTCGTTGCGACTTTGAATATACCACTCAAGGCGTACATCGATATTAAATATTTTATATCGATATCATATTTTAACTATCGTAAAAACGGACCTTCTCTTAAGCCCTTTTCATCATTTGAAGTTTTCTGTAATTTATTTACTTCAAATTTATAGTACGAAGGAGAAAAAAAATGAAGATATTGAAGATACAATATATTTATTTTACAAATACTCAATAACACCACTACCATTAGTGCACGTGCTTGTCAATACTTCTCGACAATATAACCGAAGCCCTTTCGTTCAAAAGTTCAACGGTCATTGGTTGCTCAGAGTCACAGAGTACAGCCAGGTGAGTTGGCGATACCAATTCGGTAAAGATGGGACCTAACACTGCCATGCCCTGTCAACAATGTAAAACGAGCTACAGCAGTTTTTCTAGGAGCTTCAAGACCCTCCCCTTCGGAAGAGTTCTCATTCAAAATTGCCCAACTTTTGTCCTTCGAAATCTCTACAGCTTCTAGTTTTAGGTCATATTAGTAAAAAGTCGCCTATATATATATATATATCCAATATAGTGGTTAGTGACGCTGATCGCGGTGCCGTAGGGCCTGGATTTGAATCCCGGAGAAGGCATGGATGGTTTGTGTTGTAATACTTCATGACTTCAATTTCCTTCTTCCTTTGTGATGTGTGCTTCTTGCTTACTTCTGTAAGCCCCCGGGTGATACTTTGTGGTGCACTGGTATTTATAAATATTCTAAAAAATATTAGTAAAAAGTCTCAAAGAATAAAAACTCGAAATTTTTTTGAATGTTTTTTTTTTATCTCGAGGTATTTCAGTATGATAAAGATGCACTATATAAACATATAGAAATTCTGAAACTATTTTGGGTGACCATTTTAGATGTTAATATATTTTATAGAAGAATCAAATTATAAGCGAACTTTTAATCAAATTTTTCATGTTTTATCACGTACTTTTAGTTACACAGACGTCTTTCTTCTAGAAATTCTGTAAAAAAGACTAAAATTTAAATAAATAAATAAAGTTATATAATTATTTCTCAAAGTATATTGCTAGCAATGTTTGTTAGAAACCTTCCAATTTAAAGGTTTTTGATAGAAAAGATATTTTTGCATAAAAATTATATGGTCAAAAGTCCCTACTAAGAAAGCATACAGCACAGTTTTTATGCATATTGTCTTATTTAAATTTAATTTGCTTTCATTCTTAGTATAGAAATTTTATATCAGTTAACTAATCTCCTTAAAAAAGAATACTACAAGTCAGTTCTTTTCTTAGTAAAATCCGTCCACACTCGTGCAAAATAAATAAAACGCTTTCTTAAAGCGATATCATATTACACGTGCCATTGTATCCGTGCGCTAAAGGGCAAAAAGAAAAATAAAAGAACACTACGAAGAAGCAAAAATAACTCGATGAGACATTTTTCCCACGTGCTCAGATACTTTCGCAAGACAGCATCACGGAATTGACCAATTTCTCTTAATTACTACGAAGTCGTATTCGGGAAAAAGATGTGACGAGTTGGTTTTGAAGAAAAACCGTAATAAAGAAAAATGTCTTGACGTATATGACGCTGTCAACACACAGCAAATCTATCAATGAAGGGATATATTCAGACTATTTTAACAGAACTTAAGATAGCTTGCTGGATTGTGTTATCTTAATATAAAAGGTCAAAACGTCGCATTTTGTAATTGTGACCAAGGTTCTTCTAGTTGTGAGAGCTGTTCTTTTATTAATAGTTAAGCTCCTTAAGAAATGTCTTAAATTGTACTGAATACATTGCAACGGTACTTTTTGTTTGAAAAGGACATGATAGTACACATAAATATTTATACTGTTTTGTGAAACCTATTTATACGATTTACACGGGCTAAAATTTCAACTATAAGTAACTCTAGCATTGAATAAGAAAAATATAAATAAATGATCTAATTTATCTGTAATATTGTCATAGGTAATTAAAGTATTTTACTTTAAATTGTAGTGAAAATCGCTTAACATGAAACTGAGGGGACTGAAATGTTTTTTTGTGTTAAAGGGTATTGCAAAAAAAAAAACATATATTTACAAAATTAAGTTTATTAGTTTTTATTTACATAGAGATGTTATTGTGCATATATTTAATAAAAAAATCAATGAAATAAAAACATTAAAAAAAACTTAAATTTAATGCAAAACTTTCCAATTTTTTGAAAAACAAAACATTTATTGAGTTTTTGGAAAATAATGTAATATTTTTCTTTGCATTGTCTTTTTTATCATCAAATTGTTCGATATCGTTCATTTTGTTATTCATTTCATCTTTAGAACGTGCGTCTAAATAACTGCGCATGCTTTTCATTACGTTCCTCATTTCGAATGGTGTGGGAACAGAAGCTGCGTTATTTATTTCACTTTCATCTTTGGAATATATATCAATTATATTTTTGAGCTTTGAACAAACTCTAAAATGTCTTTGTCAGCTATAATTGAAATGTACATACTTATTTTCATCTACTGCAATGATTTCTTCCGATAATATATAAGGATAGTCCACTCCGATTGGTTTTTTCCGTTTTTTGTTCATTCCAAAAAGAGAAATCTTTTTGCGTGAAGTGATTTTTGTTTCGTGTCAAGAGAAAATAATGCATGAAAATACATAGTTGTCTGTCGGGACCGTTGTATCATTTCGTGTTTTCCAATATTTCGTCTTAAGCGGTTTTGCGTTAAACGTTTTTCACTGTAGTTAAGTGCCTTAAGAAATATTTTAAGTTATATTGGACGTAAGCCGGCTGGAGAAGCGTTGTTGGTTTAGCACTGGCCTTGTATGCCTCAATTCGCGAGTTCGACCTCGACCCAAGTCAGTGGATTTTCATGATGCAAAAATTCAACAGCGTCTGTGTTGTATGATAAAGCAGCATGTTAAAGATGCCTAGAGTTAATGTTTGGCTTGGGGGCACTGAACAAAATTAAATTCCTGGTACAATTTCGCATCATCAGGTGCCTTTCTCTGGGGATGAAACTGGGTGTCAAAAAAACGTAGCAATTGATATCCACCTAAAAAGTGATACTAGCTCCCACGGAATGTACAAAGTCTGCGATGATAATTACCAATCCGTAGCCCCATTAGGAAGGGGGGAATATTGGATGTAACACAGCCGTACTTTTTGTTTAAAAGTAACCTGAATGTACACATGAAGACTTGTGCTGTTTTTCGAACGTTATTTATATATTTTACACGCGCTTAGAGTTATGACTCTAAATAATTCACGGTTTGAATTATTTTTAAAATATCCATAGATAATTACATTATAAAGTATTTTACTTTAAAGTATGTAGCCAGGATAGAGAGAGAGTTTAGTGGTTATGGTCACGAACTCGGGGACCATAGTTATATTTACGAAGCATGTTTTTGAGTCCTCTCTCTTGTGCCACTCGCGGGAGTGAGTGAGTGAATGAATATTACCGTCGCACTGTTCAGCTACTCGAGGGCTTTTGGCGACGGACCTCGTAATTTTGAACCATTGTCAAGTGACAGTACGATTTAGCTCGGTTCCACCCCAATTTTGAGGGAGAACACCCTGGGGGAGTTTCAATGGCCTCCCACCTCTCTTCCCCTTTTACCAACCTCACGAGAGGACATGCGGCTTGACTGCTATTTAGAAAACCCCTTTTATAAGGCACTATACATTTGCAAACATCCATGCATTCTCTGGGATTCGAACCCAGGCCCTACGGCACCGCATTCAGCCGTAACCACAATACCGGATGAGCGGCATATCTCGGGATATACTTTTATATTTCTTGATAATGTATTAAAGAAATTCCAAAATGTTCTAAGGGAACATGGTATTATGAACACAATTTTTTTTATTTATGTTTATATAAAAATGTTTACATGTACCTTATTTGAACACACGTGAAATATACATTTCCAAAAAAAAATTATTAAACAAATAATTATTTTAAAATTTTAAAAATACTTTAACGTTTTTAAATTTTTACTACTTTTACATATTTTATAATTTTTGAACAATTTTTTTTAAAAATATTTTTAGAAGTTTTTCTCACAATTCTCTGTGCATGGGATTGGTATTACGAGGGACGCTTTTATTTTTACAATATTTTTTGTCGCACTATAAAAAACAGTATAAAAACGCCTACATCTAACTTTGTGGATTTTGTAAAAAAAATTACTGTTCACCTAAATCCTTATTTCATGCATAGAACCGTCAAGCATATTATACAAAACAACTAGAAAAAAGTTTAAAATCTCTATATTGAGCATAAGAAAAAGCCTTAGCATTTTAAATTTATGATTATCATAAAAAATTAAAACCTGAGAAAAAGTCATCTAAAGTGTTGCAAAAAAATTACGATGTCACGTGTTCTGTTTTCTGTTTTCGCTTCAACATATTAAAAAAATAAATAATTGGCTAAATAATGTAGCTAGATCTACGAAATACTGCACATATATTTAGAAAGTAATACAAATAAAATGGGGTAATGAAAAAATTCCATATTTTTATCATTTTTTGGGTAATGTGTCCCCTTAAATATATGCAAAATTTCATATATTTCAAGTTACATCCTGAGAAATAGCCGGCTGGGTGGCGTGGTTGGTTTTTCGCTGGCCTTCTGCACTCAAGGTTGCAGGCTCGACTCCAGCCTAAGTCGGTGGATTTTCATGATGCTGAAAATCGACAGTGGCTTGTCGTATGATTATACGGCATGTAAAGTATCCCTAGAGTGCCTATATTTGGCTTGGGTGCTCTCGGCAAAATTAAATCCTAGTACAGGTTCGCATTGTCAAGATCAGGTGTCTCCCTCTGGGGAGGAAACTGGGCGTCAAAATTACTTGTGGCGACTGGTATCTGCCTATATGGTGCCGCAATAAAAACACAGCTTCCGGAGAATGTACTAGGTCTGCAACGGTAAAACATCAATCAGCAGCCTATTAGAAATATTAAAAAAAAACATCTCAGTATATAGATAATTTCACTCTTTAAATTTCGTATTTATCGTAACTACAGTAAAATACGTTTAATGCGAAAACACTTAAGACGAAATATCGGTTAACACGAAATAATATTACGATCCCGACAAACTACTATGTATATTCATACATTTCTTTTTTCCTGAAACATGGAAAGATTTCCCTTTCGGGTATGAACAAAACACGGAAAACACCAGCCGGATTTGACTGTCCTATTGTATTCTCAGAATATAATTATTTCCAGTACATGATGATAATGTGTGTACAGCTCCAATTATGACAGACAAAGACATGTTAGAGTTTGTTCAAAGCTCAAAATTATCATTGATGTGGATACTGACGACCAAAATGAAATGAGTAACAATGCGTCCTGTTCCCACATCATCCGAAATGAGTAACAATGCGTCCTGTTCCCACATCATCCGAAATGAGGAACAATGCGTCCTGTTCCCACATCATCCGAAATGAGGAACAATGCGTCCTGTTCCCACATCATCCGAAATGAGAACAATGCGTCCTGTTCCCACATCATCCGAAAGGAGGAACATCTTGAAAAGTATGCACAGTTATTTAGACGCACATTCTAATGGTGAAATGAATAATATAAAATGGATGATATCGAAACAAAATGTTACTAAAAAATACAAAGAAAAATAACAGATTGTTTTCCAAAAACACAATAAATGTTTTCTTTTTCAAAAAGCTTGAAACATTTGTATTAAATTTCATTAAGTCCTTGTGAATTGTTTTATTTCATTAATTTTTATTTCATAAACGCAAAAATAAATATGTATGTGAATAAAATATAATCTAGTTAACTTAATTTTGTTGAATATACGGTTTTTTTTTCTCTCCAATTCTTCCCTCTCCCTAAAATACTTTTTATTCATCCAAATTCCAAATATCTTTTTTAAAACTTTTAGCGGTTGACACTTGATGTTAATACAGTTTTCCAAACATTAATTCATTTATTAAATTTTATTTTTTAATTTATTCTGCGTTATTTCTGACGAAGTTAGAACTCGCACCAACAGATGGCGCCAGGAAGTTTTTCAAGCGAATTTTTTTTCTTGGCTTCAAATATATTTTTTGTAAACTTGTAGTGGATGACACTTGACGTTGAAACAGTTTTTTTAAATATTAATTCATCAATTAAGTTTAATTAACTAAAATTAGTTTTCCTTTTTTGACCCAAGTAGGAATTGGCTTTTAATTTGTTTTATATTATTTGTTTTGTTTTTTCAATATCCTTTAATACGAACTAATATTTCAGTCCCCTCAGATTCGAGATAAGCGACTTTCACAGTAGTTATTTTCTCTAACTCTTGGTTGCGTCTTTGACATTTAGAACTTCTTTTTAATGATTTCTAACCATAGTTCAAATCATGCAACTAAAGTGAGCCTCAGACACAAATTTGCTTATTATGTCAACAATATTCTCTCGTGCGAGCACACCTTTAAGTTTAGCGGCACCTTTATCTGTCACGTTCGAACGATCAGATTCGAAATTGATATTTAATATGATTTCAGCTGGTAAAAACATCTGCCGTGCAGTAACACACCAGACTGTCCTTCGTAGGCAATGAAAACAGTTACAAATACAGTCACGTGGAAGAAAGGACCAATTGAAGATTCGCGCCGCTTTGCTTACGTGAGAAAACAGCAGAAATGAAACTTACAAAAGCACGACATAATTTTATTTTTCTCCAAAAAAGTAAAGGAATAAAAATAAAAATTGTCTGCTAGCAACATCTATGTTTATCCTAGTAGGTTCCGACATTTCTAGACACAGGTTTACACTGATAGCTTGACAGTAGTGAAAATTCCTTCGTTTTACAACAGTTTAAAAATATTTCCAGCCATTTTTTTTTAACAAATTTTCTGTTCTGCTAGTAAATTGAGTTGAATTGTATCTTAATGTTGTGGAATGCAATGCAGCTCCGGATTGGAGATTTTATATTAAGTAATGTTTTCTTTTGGAATTTTTAAAGTGAGAAATTTAAAATCCATGAATTTTTAGCTCTGTGTGAAAAGTGAATGTCGTGATGTCTGCAGATATTTCTGCGATCAAGAAGAAAGTGACTTTTTTGTCCAGGTATATTGATTTTTGAAAGAACTTTCGGATATAATCTCATTTTTGTGAAATCGACATATTTTCTTATATTACCATTTAATTATATAAAATGGAATCTATTGATTGTGTTCCATTTATAATTATTTACTTACCAATATTATTTGTACGTTTTGTTCGAAGAACGTTTAGTAATCTTAATCATGATTTTAAAAAAAAAATTCTGCTTGATAATCTGTGTTTATGTTACATCACAAAAAAAAAACCGTTGGAAGTAGAATAAGTGTTTGATTGATTGATTTTTATTTTTGTGTATTGCCCAAATTTATTTTAGTGTAAAGTTGCGTTTTATCATTGGCAAGAAAGATATATATTCATTCAATAGCTACATTTTGAAAATGTTCCTTTTATTTCTGAATATTTTATTCCAATTATGAATACAATAAATTAGAATTAACCTGCTATTTATGACGGAGAAAGGAATTTGTTCTTAACATTATTTATGTTAAGAACAAATTTTCTAATATTTGATTCTAAAGCTTTTCTAATATTTGATTCCGTTTTACGTTAAGAATCTTAGTTAATTGTTAGATTTCTTCAGAAGAATCAATAATCTATGGAATATGTGAATTTGAAAATATCCAAGGGAAAAAATCAGCAATATTTACAATTACTTTCAATGTTTTATGTGGTTAAATTTTTAAGCTCTGATAGTAGAATAGAGTTTGAGGATAATTACATTAAAAAAATGTATTTCGTATTTGATTAATTTCTTCGATTGCTTTTTCTAAAAATAATTATCTAATTAAGAAACAAAAAACATTTATTCCCTTATTAAATTTAAACATTTTGTGATTTATATACAAATTAATTCGCTCTTCCACTTGCGGTAATTTGAAAATAAATAAATTCAAATCTTGAATTAAATTTTGGATTCAAAATTATCCAATTCACTTATCAGTTTGCCTGAGTTTTAATACTTAAACTTTACATTTTTTACTTCAGTTACTAAAGCATTTATTCTAGCTCAATTATTCTAGCTAGTAATTTTTAATTACGATATTCGATTTAGAATTATACTAAAAATACATTTCTAATCATTTAATGAACTGGATCATTTGTACTTTGCTTAATTACAGTGAAAAATTTTCGTCTGCTGGTTTAGTAAAAGTATAATTACAATAACTACTTCTAATCATTTTGACATTCTTCCGATTTTAAAATGTTTGTCTATTTCTAAGAATCTTAAGATCACCAATTATGTTCGGGGCCGTGATTTTGAAAAAGTGTATAAATAAAAAAATTTTGATATGTAGTGTCAATTGAATTAGAATATACATATATAATTCTTTAAAGTATATTATTACAAGGAAAATTATTTTGTCAATTTTTTGGTAAAAAATGAAGGAAGAATGACAGATTTTATTAAAAGTGTTTTTATAATATTTCGCCTGTTCTCTACAAAGACTATGATTTTTGAAAAATTCGCATTATTTTCAAAATTACTTTCAATTGAAATAATAGTCGGAGTTTTTTTGATAAAATTTCTCTTCTCTGGTATTTTAAAATATGAGTAAATTCACTTCTGAATTATGTACTTCAAAAATCTTAGTTCAAACCCGGTACAGAAATCTTCGCTATACATAGACAGAATATTATTATATTATGCAAGCCTTTTTCGTAAAAGGAAAATGTTTTGAAAATGTGGCGTTCTTTTTGTCATTTTTTGGAAAAAAAATTGCATTTGAAAAATTTGTTCTTATAATAATATTCTTAAAACAATTTTTTTTTATTTTAATTCATAACATTAAATATCAAAAAAATTACTTTTTGTACGCTTTTTTCAAAATCACGGTTCCGAACAAAGTCAATCTTAACTTTTTACCAGATGCTACAAAAAAGCTAAATTTGTGTCATAACATTCTATATGAGAACCCATGTTTTATAAATTATACATTTTATGAATTTAATTTTCATTTTCTATCTAAGATTCCACTGTATCCCCTCTAATTTCGTTCACTTTTCATTTCTTCTCCTTCATAGCAAAGTCGGAGGAATCTATTCATAGAATATTATCGCTTGCACATATGTTATTATTGCACGGAAATGACAAAGCTAAGGAGTGTTGCGTATCTGTCAATATCTCACCGACCAGTTCCTGCGGTGCTTCCCAAAATAATCGGGACGTAGTAGTAGTAGTGATTTTTCTTTTATGCGCTAGACGAGTCATTAAATTAGGCTTGTCAGATAACTTCCTGCCCTAATCTAAATAAACATCTCAGTTGAATGGTCGTCACTCTGAGATATGTTCTGGGAGATAGGTTGGAATATGGGACAAAAGTCTCCAAGAATGGGTCAGCATTTGAGGTTTATGGGTATGGGTTATCTATTTGGTTTTTGTCGCGGAACGTCCGGTTCTTAATAAGAAAAATTTCAAGGTCTTTATTTTAATTTCTGTGACTCTATAGAATCTGTAAATGTAATTTTAGAAATATGTTGCATTCAAAAATATTGGCAATGACTCAAGAAAATGTTCAATTCCAATTCTTTGCTGTAAATCCTTGTATGTATAGGAGAAAAGCGACTCGCTCATTCATCTCAAAATTTCCAAAACTATAACGCCTACAGACTTGAAATTTGGCTAGCATGTTTCTTTTCTTAAATAGAGATCCGCTGAGAAAGGGTTTTGTGGAAATCGTGGGGGTGGTATAGTAAAAAATCCGTTTTTAAACAATTAGATCTATATACCTATCCGGCAAGCATGTTCCCTTTGTTTAGCAGAATTCTCCTATGAACGAGTTGAAAATCAATTTCTAAGGGGAAGGGGGGTGAGCGTTATAGGTTAAACATTTCCGTTTTTAATGTTAGGCCTAAAGACTTGAAATTTGGTAAGCGTGTTTCCTATATTTAATAGAGATCCACTAAGAATGGGGTTTTAGATATTCGACTCCGGGGAGGGTATAGGCAAGTAAAAATTGTACTTCTAGTTGAAAAAAAGTCATTTTTTAATTAAGAGGTGAGACCTATAAGAATATTTTTCAACACTATCAAAAACGTAATACTAGGACTTTTACACATCAATAATTTAAAAAGAATATATAGTCATTTTTATAGTAAACATTTTTTTTTTTTTTGTAAGAAAGATCGTATGACCAAAACTTTTATTTCATATTCTAACTTTCTCTCTGTACTGAGTGGTCGTGGCTGGCGTGTCATGAATTCGTCCTAGTGTCCCCTCGTGTTGGGGGCCTCGTCTGAGGGGTTGATCTGAGATAAATCGGTCGTGGCTCAAAGTCCTCACCTTGGCGTACTGTGAAAAAATTTGGACGCGCGCAGTTTTCCCGCCGATTGAGTTTGAAAATTATGAGGTCCTTTGCCATAGAGTGCAGCACTAATAAAAATAATTTAACTTACAGTGAAAATCATGTAATACGAAATTGAGGGGACTCTGAGATATTTGTTCGTGTTAAAGGGTATTGCAAGTTAAACAAATTTAAGTTTGTTAGACATTTTATTTACATAGATAAGTATATATGCACGCATTTAATAAAAGTCACTAAAACAAAAACATTCACATAAGGAATTTTAGTACAAAATTTTCAAGTTAATTATTGTTGATAATGTACAGTTCGCGCGATACCAAAATCTTAAGTTTTTTTTTTTTTTACTAAGTTAGCTAAAAGATTTCCGTTTTCGTCTTCTGTTTTTAATTAGAAGCCATTGACGTCTTAAGACTTCTTGAGGTCCTGTGCCCCTACACAAATGTAGGCCCAACTTATGACCCATAAAAGTAGACAGTACATAGCATACGTTGTCAAATACTCGTATAAACAATAAACCGAAGCAAATAAATGTGTATCACTTATAATCGCACAAACCGGCTAGGCCGACCACCGTCTTTTGACTGAACGAGTAATGATGACGATGAATGCCCAGAGGAACCGAACTCATCCGAAGAGGGTTTAGAGCTACAACCGATCCCTCGGGAAACAACCATCCTCACGTCCAGTTTTTATTGTAAAAAAAAAAATCAAAGTTTACATTTACAATTTCAACTTTTTTACAAATACAAAAGAAATAATAAATTTACAAAACAAATGCACCATAAAGACAAAAACAGAAGGAAAACAGAAGCTTAACAATTACATTAAAGAAAAGTTTCTTTGGAATCACCACAGGACACCTGTAATGGTGGTAGCTCAGCAATGGTATCGTACACTTTATCGTGGTAGGATAGAGGCCAATATTTTCCGTTACGCCACTGAGGTCTAGGCCTATACATGGTCATCACATGCAGCCAGTTGACATACTGTCCGGAATTCTCAGTTTTGCGGATAATACAACCCAATATAACACTTGACCGCTGCAATAATTCAAATTATGATCTTTTTAAGGTTGAGTCGAGAATGAGACGAATCCCCATTGTAGTGAGGCCCTGGGCTAGGGTCCAGTTATCCCATGTTTTAAGACGTTTCTGTCAACAACCTTAAGATGTTCCATCTTCATTTTGGCGAAGAAGCAGCTTGCTTTCCTTGCTTCTTACACTTGCTCAAAACGTTATTCCATAATAGATGGAAAAAAATTCGAACCAATAATACAATAAATCCATTTGATTTGCTCACATTACGTCACCGAATTCCAAAGCCAAGTGGTGAGAGATGAAATATTTTTGTGTGGCGTCTGTGGGGGTGGATGGTAAAAGTAGTTTAGGTAAACAAATTGGCTCATCCACAGGCTATTCCGAGGGTATTTCAAAGCTAAATTAACCTCCTTTCTACGAAACATGTGAAATTACCTCTTTCATTTCACACCCCTCTTAAATCTCTGGTGTTTTCCGTATTTTGTCCATTCCCAGAAGAGAAATCTTTTCTTGTTAAGAAATTTTCGTTCTGTTTTAAGAGAACAAATGTATGGAAATACGTAGTCGTTTGTCGCATCGTTGTATTGTTTCGTGTTAACCTATATTTCGTCTTAAGCGTTTTCGTGTTAAACGTATTTTACTGTATTTTTAATCTGTACTGAAATGTACATCACAAGAATAATCTACATTAATGTACAACTGGAATGTAAATCTAATCCCCTAACAAAAATTAATTTTCCTGTCCGAAATATGGTATCAATTATAATGTCTTACACGCTTACATAAACATGGGTTGAGATAAGGTTCATTTTCAACAACCCATAATGCAGCTTTAAGTACAAAAAAAATGAGAAATCAATATTCTGATAATCATAAGTTCCTGTACTATCGAGGTGATAAGCCTTTTAAGTAAATTTATGACCATGGCCCCCATGTGGTCATGGTCGCGAACTCTTGGCCAGCGTTGTTAAGGTGTGGGCTCGAGTCTTGGTGCCTTTGGAAACCTAATGTAGAGCTGATACTCGTTCAAATACTGTCGAGTTTCAAAGTCCTCATGTTGGCATGGAGGGGAAGTTAGGAGAGTAGAATGGCAGCTCAGATGCCATCCTCGTCCCTTGACCGAGTTTCAAAATCGAGAAGACCGTCCACATTGCTTTAAAACAAGGTTTTTTAAAATCAAATGAAATCTTATCAAATTTGGATACATTTCAAGATTCTATAGCAAATTCTTTAGCTTTATTTTAATGTATTTTAATTCATTTTGGATTCATCGTCGAGTAAAATTACTTGATTGCCAGCTACTGTTAAACATCAAAATTTTTATTTCTTTAAAGTTGAATTAGTGCAAAATTTTAAAATCTGTAGTATTTATAGTAATAATTTTTGTAATTTAATATGTAATTTTAAAAAAAACTTTGTATTTTTATCTGGTTGTAAGTATTTTATTACGATCTTACAACAAAGTAATCGAACAGCTTTTATTTTTAAACGGAAATGCATTGTTTGAGTTCTACGAATTTTTTAACTTCTTCTTTAATTTATTTTCTTAAGTATGTATTATAATTTCCAATTTAATTTTGTCTATTGCTTTTGCATTAGTGTTACCCAATTTGGTACACGTTGAAAGTTCTGAGGCTTTTTGCATGTTCTTATTTTTTCTCTTCTAAGCCACTCGTCTATTTTGTTTTAACTGAAAGGTCATACATCTTAATAAAAATATTAAGTCCCACATAGGCTATAGTTGACCTTTATTTCAAACGGTGAAGACAGGTTCGAGACAATAATACTTATATAAACATCAATAACACAATACATTTTTTTAAAAAATTGACACGAATGCCGTATTTATTTGAATCTAAGACGCCATCGATTCAAAGTCGCACACCAAATTCTCAACAAGAATTTGGGAGAAATGAAAAATAGTGTAAAATGGTTTATCGAGGTATCCAATTTTATGAAATTAAAAAATTAAAAATTGAACCAAGAAGAAGTGAATAATTATTTATATCATCAGAATATTATTTCGAATATTTAATCACCAAGGGACCATTTTAAGATTTTCGTCTTCCTGCCATTTTGAATTCGTCAACATAATATCAATCACATGAAATTTCTATTTATGCATCCTCATATCTAGACTAGTGCATCGATTAGAATGTGTGATAGTGTATCTAAAAGGTGGGGGAAAACCGTGGAATGTTTTTGTAAAATAACATTTTTTAATTTTTAAAAACAATTTGAAATGTTTTAACGACTTAAAATTTATTGAAGAACTAAGGATATTTCCGAAAATACGAATTTTCCATGCCGGAACAAATTTTAAATTTTCTGCTCGTTCAGATGTACCTTTTCCATTCAAGTTTATGTGGTCTTGAACTTGTAACCGATGTTATTGAGTCGTGTATCAGAGTCCTCCTGCCCCAGAGGGCCGGCCATATTGCGAGACTAACACACGTTAAATTTTTCGATACTCCATGACCTCACGGAGGCGTGATGTTGAAGCTTGGAGGGTCAGCTCAGGTGTGTTCCTCGTCTCTTGTTCGAGATTTAGAATTACAAAGCCCGTCTCCGATAGTCCTCATGCAGCTTCAAAAGAGCATTGTCAATATAAAATCAAAGACAAGTTGTGATAGATTTCCTCTCACATCCATCAGTGTTTGGGAGTTAGAATGGATATTAGCCATAATCAAAACAAATATAATTTATTAATCCTTAAAATAAATCTCAACAACCCAGGTTAGGAAATGCACCTATACTTAAGTATTAGAGCAAAAGCGAAGTAGAAGAAATGTTTAATATTTAATTATGAATTGATTCACTTACTCTTGGAACGTTTTGGTAATATACGTTCTGAATAATCGTAACTCCGTTCTCAGCTATTCGACCTCCGGTCGTTATTTTTCAAATATATCTTACTGACTAAATCTTCAATTAACAATCTTTAAATATTAAGTAAATAATAGTCCAGCCACTCTCGACTAGCTCTTTATTACTTTACGTTAATCCCTAACTTCTATCATCTAACTCCTAACCTCTCTCTCTCGAACCTAAAAGTTAATACTTAAATATAAGCCTTGATTTATACATAAACCGCATCTTCTTCGGGAGAAAGTTTTCAATGAAACAATATTTAAAGAAGTAGTCCCCCTCCCCAAGAGTATTAGTAGGAGACTTGCGAAAGACCCGTTACAAAGTTGAAAAAGAAAGCAGAAATTTTTCTCAGAAATAACGCAACATTCACGAATTCAAATAATTGGTTGCTTTAACCTTGTAAAAAGAGCAATAGCGTGATATGCAGCGAGTTTCATGTGGTTGCGATCGCCTAGTGGTCAAGGTCACGGACTCGTGACCGGCGTGTCATGAGTTCAAACCTAGGACTGCTGAAGACCCGCCGTGAGGCTCAAACGAAATATCATTGAAATGGTGTGGTAATTAGGAGATGAGGGTTCCAGCTCAGGTGTCGTCCTCGTTCTTTATTACGAGGTCCTTCTCCAGTAGCCCTGATGTAGCATTATAGTGTGACGTTCATGCAACTTTCACTCACACTTAATTCAATGCTCGGAATTCACTTCCACCAAAGAGATCCATGCGAAATGCAATAGGTTTTTATGATGCATTTGAAATGCAGCAGAACCTTAAAAATCCGCTCAATCGACAAAACTCAAGAAAATAACGTGGTAACATGTTCGCGTGATATTCATTATGTAGTCGGGATCACATTTATTTCCATGATAAAAAAAAATTTTTAAATACTTACTCTTTTAACTTTACTCAATGTTAATTTAATAAATCAAATTTAAATAATATAATTACGTAATTAAACTAAAAAAATAAATCATGCTTTTCAAATTGGTACACAAAGAGTTACATAAAACAAGCTCTTAATATTAATTCATACAATATATAATATATCTGAAAAAAGGCTCATTAAAATCAACAAAACTACTATGCCTTAAAAATATTCTAAATATATATTGTTGTAAATGGCTATCAAAATTAGTTTATCTTTTTCGCTATTCTTCTTGCATGTTCTGTCACATGCGATATAAAAAATTTCCATTTTAAAAAAAAAATATGTTCGATGACAGATAAGATTTCAAAACTAGTTGTATCACTTGTGATTTAAAAAGAAATATCTTACTTAATTTTTTCCTCTGGTTAACAGATAATAATACTTGTCTGTGATTGGGAGTTCAAGGAGCATTTCTTAAAGAAAAATGGATCTGTAATTATAAAAACTAAGCCAACTCTAAAATATATCTTTTTTATGTATTACGCATTCATTTATTGTTCATACAATCTTTTTTATTCTAAAACCATAGTTGTAAAACGTTTTTGTACCATAAGCTTTTAAAGCTTTTTATATTTTCAAAAATTTCTGTTTATCATCTTGTCTTTTATACTTGAATGCAAAATTCATTTTTAACTTTTGATACAAATGTGAAAAAATCCTCATTTATACATATTGAACTCTCCCATGTTTTAAAACTTCATTATTGTCTTTCTTTAATTGGTATTGTGACTCATACTTTAGAGTTTCTCGGGAAAAATTCAAGTATTTCATTAACACGTAAATAAGAATTATTATTAGAACATTTACCCATCTGAAAATGTTTTCTGTGTATTCCAATTTTTCTCTGTAACTTCAAGAGAAAGCAGTCGTCAAAGAAGACACATTTTTAGCTTACCAAAGCATCGGTTATAAAAAAAATACACCTGATTTTTTTTTTTGTTTACCTAAAAGAAATACTATTTTTTTAAAAATTACCAGAACTTGGAACGAAAGTTCCATGTTGTTCAGCGCGGCAAAATCTACTTTTCTAGCTGCCACTACTCAAAACTTAATTTAGCACCAGCCAACCATCTCAGCGTGAAACTCATTACTTCTCCGTAAAGAACAAAGAAAGTATTTAACTGTATTTTCTCTGGCACTTGTACTCGAGATCAACGACCTCTTGCATCCAACATCGATTTTACAAGAACTTCAAAACCATACCACTATCTGAAAAGCAATAAAGAACGACAACATATCCATTATACTTGGAGGATACTACTTTTTCGAGAATTTTTGGACGTTATGTGAAATATTAAATATTCATGGCATGGAAAAAGTTGATTGACTCACGCTGCTACAGTTGAACGGCAGTTTTGTCAAATTTCTTTTCTAGCCTGATACGACATTAATGCTCTTACCTGCAGCATAACACGTGCGTAATTTTCCTTGGAAAAATCCATATCATGATACTTAAAACTCTATTCACGGCAAAGTATGGACTTAAGCGAACGTGAATTTTAAAAAGCTGATATTCTAAAGTTTATTATCTGAAGTAGCGCCTTGCATTTTAAAATATTGATGTAGCAGGGAAATACAATTTGTGTTGAAGAATTTTAGTGCTCTTTTCATAAAAGAAACGTGTTCGAATGGAGCATATACGTGTATAAAACTAAGTTAAAAAAATACTTGTTCGAAAGTTTAAAAGTCGCCATTTTCGATAAAATTCAATAAAACGAACGCTAGGGGAACCTTTTAAAAATCCGTTTTTAAGGTGTATTAGTGTTATTTGATTAAAAACTCTATTATTTAATATTTATAATGAAAATCAACTTCAATTATTATTATTTAATTTTAAAAAATGACTTATTAGTAATTGTTTCCGATGTTGCAGGCTATTTTCATATATATATTAGCTAATTTTTTACAATAGTCAAACTGTTTTAATTGGTAAGGGAAACTTAAGAGTAACATTTGAGCACTCAAACATGTGTAAACATTTTATAGAATGAATTCGGATAATTATCAGTAAATTATTGTTTTCTTTTACATTTATTTTAGCCTCTTTGAAAGAGTAAAATTTCCATGTGTTTTTAGAGGGTTTTTTTATATCCTTAGGGAAATTTTTTTATAACACATTTATTGTGATAAAATGAATATTATTAGTAGAATGTAAATAATTATTTTTGCTATACACTTAAGCAGTGTCGTATAAGCAGTAACCTTAAAAAATGGAACTGTCTTGAATCAAAAAAAAACTTTGGCTTTATAGTTAAAACAAAATCTAGCGAATATGTGATAAACATGCAAAACTTAGGACATAGAATTAAATTGAGAGCTCAAGATTTAAAAAATTAATCACTTTTCTTTGAATACGGTCTAATCAAATAATGAAATCTAGAATATATTTAGAACTTCTAGAATATTTTTTGGTAATAACTTCAACTGAGAAAACATATATTTCGGAGTTAATATTTTTTTTCTGAATTAATAATTCTTATATCATTTTAAAAACAAAATATTTTAATATTTTATAAATTTAATTATTTTTAGAGTGAAAAAAATTTAAGAAATATGAATAGATAATACTTCTGATGCTTTACTTTTAATAATATAATCCAAAAGTAGGTAAATGTTTGCTAGTAATAAGCAACAAATATTTTCTATTGTATTTTTCGGGCGCAAGTGATAAAACAGCAAAGCTTTTAAAAACTTTGTTCCTTCAAGGATTTTTTAAAAGCATTTCTTTCGGGTATTTTTAGCGTATTGTCTGGGGAAAATCTTTCAGATATATTCTCAAAATGCGAAAGAAAGCTAATCGTCTCTGTGATTTGAAAGATTAACAATTTATGATTATACGTTACGTGATTCAGTCCCCAGTGCCACCGTTTTTCACTTAAGCGCGCGTATATGGTGTATTAGGGGGAGAAGGCATAAAGAAGTAAATTTTTCTCTGAATTAAGTAAAATCTTCACGAACACATTCAAGGTCATTTTGTTGCATTTCAAATCCTTCGGAATAGTTTTACTGATTGCAGTGCGAAGAAAAGGAAAGACGTATATATACGTCCGGGGCTTATAACGCACTGCTTGAGTGAGACGTGTATATACTCCGTCAGCACTTAAGGGATTCACTTGATTAAGATTGCAACATGAGCCATTTTCCTTTCAAAACAATTGATAAATAGTTAAAATGCAAATGTTATTTTATATAATTTTAGTCTTATCTATTTTTAGCTGATTAATACATCCACATTAAATTAATATCCGAATCATATTGTCGTGGGAAAATGACATGCTAATCAATAAGTCTGACTATATAAATACGAATTAATCAAATTACAATAATCACTAACTTGTAATGAATAAACTGATTTAAAAACTTAATACAAAAATATAATACAAAGTAGTTATCTAAAAAAAAATTCATTTTTGTGATTTATAAAGATAAAATTGTGTTGCAGATTCCGAAATGTGAAATAAATGTGTATTTGGAATATTTGTAATCAATTTTCAATTTGATGCTAGTAAGCATTTTTAATTTTTAAATTTCTTTATTGATCTTTTTTCTTAGCAAAAGAAGTTGTCTTTTGGAATTTTGTCTCATGACTGATATTAGTTATTTTTTTTTTTTGATCATATGGTTCTTTAAAATAATTAAAGTGCAGAGTTTCTCTAGCACTAATATTTTATTGTACATGTAAACTTAATCGTAACTATCAAACATTGATAGTGCGTATTAAGTTTTTTTATCTGTAAGAAGTAATGCAATGAATATACTACGCAAGTATAAAAGTATAAGATTCTTTTTATTTTTATTCCAGGAAACATAGTAGTGGGGACTTACAAAGCCGACTCAAGACCAGAAAGATCCTCGGAGTTGGTGAAACAGACAATGGAGATGTCCATAGATCAAAGGTAAGGCAAAGCATCATTCTCGTTAACCCCTCACAATAGAATTCCCTGAGACTTGCTACTAGACATGAAACAGGCAGTGATATAAATCACGTGAATATAAAAGATCTTTTTAGAAATGGTATTATATACTGTTAAATTTTAAAAAAGTCCGAAAAAATTTAATTAGGAACTGTATTAGAGAGATTACAAATTAGTAAAACCAACATTTCTATAATTCACAAGCGAAGTGGTTATGGTCATGAACTCGAGGCCGGCGTGTCGTGGGTTCGAGTTTTGGTGCCACTGAAGACCCGTCACGTAGAGGGGTTGTATGTACGTTGAACCTGTCAAGGTTGTGAAGTGTGGTAGTTTAGAGAGGGGATGCTAGCTCAGGTGTCGTCCTCATCCCTTGACCGAGTATCAAAAAAAAGGTCTGTTCCTAATATCCCTTAACTTAACTCAGTTGCACAACAGCACATGATTGACAAGGCCTACTGTGCTCATATCAGTATACGTGACCTTGGGTCCTGAGGTGCATTAGCAGATGTTCCTATCAGGTGGTTAGTCTGACGCGAAACCCCCATGTGCAAGTTTGGTACTCGTTTATCGACCCACTGAAGTGAAAGGCTGAGTCGACCTTGCCGAGCCCGAAATTTGAATCTCGAACATGTGGTGTGGAAGCGCGATGCACTGCCACTCAGCCACTGAGCTTCCCTAATATCCCTAGTGTTGCTTTTTTGTGCGGTGTAAATAAACACTCACCCTTCACAAGCTAAGGCTGGTTTCTCAGTCTTAAATATTTATACCCAGAGGTCTCCTCTCATGTAGAAAGTCACGGAAATGAATTGCCAAGCGAACTAGCTAAGAGAAGCTGTAATGATTTTATTCCCTCTTTTGCCTTAACCTATTTCAACCTATGCTCTCTCTCATAGAATCTCGAAATAGTAGCGTGGTCGCGAAACTTCCCACACATGACTAGTTTATGGGAAACAGATCAGGCTCAGCTCTCTTTCTTTTGATTATGATATATTTCCAAACAGCACTTAAAATGTGACAGTGGCTTCTTTAAAAGCCTCTCATTTTGTAACAGAAGGCAAATCGTACCACCTGCACTATCAGACAAATCGGTTAATTGTTGGCGGTAAAACCAGTGTCTCCATCCTACTCAAACTGACACATATATCGTTGCACCATGATATCCATTTTCAGTGGATCCATCTCATATCGAACTTTACGGAAAGGAAATGGCGGACAAACTAGCTGTAATCTTCCAACTTCCTCCACATCCTCCCTCACCTATCTAGAATTATACTCGTTAAAAAAAACTCAAATTTGGTGAAATGAAGGATGCTTCCCACTCATCACTGGTATGCGGGTAATAGACCCGGCTTTGCTCTTGCCCTCAACAGATTCTCCCAGGCTACACTTTCTCGTCTTGCCAGTGGTCTTATCAAGTGCCTCTCATTCTCAGGGAATAAAAAGATCTTCTCCATCTGTGCAAGGTGTCAAGATCACCAAGGTTCTCCCAAACATAACACATCGCTCAATAAGTCCCGGGCCTAACATATAAAGAGGGCTACCTTCTAATTTTTCTAAGCCTAACCTAGTAGTACTAACTTTGAAACGGCACGTGACAAAATTTCGAGATAATATCTTGTTTAGTTATAAAGTTACAGTGGTTTTTGGTGGCAACTGTTTGGAAACCATAGATGAAAAACAATTTCGTGTGCTAATTAAACATTACTTTCTGATGAAGAAAAACACTGTTAAAGCAAAACAATGGCTTGATAAATGTTATTCGGACTCTGCTCCATCGCAAACAACAGTTAAGAGATGGTATGCTGACTTAAAACGTGGTCGTACAGACACAAACAACGTTGAACGTTTCAGTCGCCCAAAATCTGCATTTGTTCCAGAAATAATCGAAAAAGTGCATGAAATCGTTTTAGTCGATCGTAAATTGAAGTTGTGTGAACTAGCAGAGAATTTAAAGGTATCAGAAGTCAGTGTATTTGCTTTTTTGCATGATTATTTGTCAATGAGAAAGCTGTTTTCAAAGTGGGTGTCGCGTTTGCTCACTGTCGATCAAAAATAACAACGCATCGACGATTCGGAGCGTTGTTTGGAGCTGTTTAAGCAAAATAAACAGGATTGTTTACGTAGATATGTGACAATGGATGAAACATGGACCCATTGCTACACGGCTGAATCCAAAAGATCTTCAGCTGATTGGACAGCAGCCAGTGAAAGGCGTCCAAAGCGACCAAAAACTCAAACGTCAGCTAGCAAGGTTATGGCGTCCGTATTTTGGGATGCGCATGGAATTTTGCTTATTGACTACCTTGAGAAAGGCAAAACAATTAATAGTGATATTACATGGCGTTATTTGATCAACTGAATGAAAAAATAAAGAAAAAAACGTCCTTAAATGCAAAAGAAAAAGTACTGTTTCACCAAGACAATGCTCCGTGCCACAAGTCCACGAAAACGATGGTCAAATTGAACGAATTGCACTTCGAATTACTTTCCCACCCACCGTATAGTCCAGATCTAGCCCCCAGTGACTACTGGCTGTTTGCAGATATTTAAAGAATACTACAGGAAAAGAAGTTCGGTTCAAATGAAGAAGTGATTGCTGATGCAGAAGCCTATTTTGTGAGCAAAGGCAAATCATTCTACGAAAAAGGTACTAAAAAATTAGAAGAGCGCTGGGGTGCATGTATCATTCTTGAAGGGGAGCATCTTGATAAAAAGTTGCGTACGCATATGTTATACGTATACGTTAAGTTTTATACGTATTAGGTTACTTTACCTTTCTAATTTTTAAATTGGAACGATTGCAATAAATATGTAACGTGTATTTTTATTATGTCAGGATGTATTTTGTATTGGTTCTTTTCAGTAAGTTAATAATTTTTTTTATTTTCAACTTTTCGATATACTTGTACTTTTTACGTAAGATTATCACCCCCTTCCCCCTCCTTAGAGGTGCGCACCCCACAGTTTGAGAGTCATTGATCTATTCAGTAAAGAAGAAAAATGTCTAGGTTATTTTTTCTGTCAAAACATTTTAATTTTGATTTTTTATCTTACATAATTGAATGAAGCATTTGAAAGTAAATGTTGATTACATACTAATTAATTTCAACTATTACTTAAAATTTTTGCAATAGTAGTAAAAGAAGAATTTTTTTTGTAATTTTATTCAGTAAAAGTTTATAAATATAACCGTGTGCCTTTAATCTTGATTATAAACCTTCCATCTTTAAGTACTTATCCAGTCTTTGAAAAGAGGAAGAATTTACAACATTATTTCTGGTGCATTATAATAGAAATTAAATGAATAGTCTTATTTCATGTTATATATGAAGGTAACAAAATAATTGGACATTCACACTTTCCTCTCTCTCTCTCCATTTTAATAATGATTGTATCTCAGAAAAAGTCTACATTGTCCCATATAAAAAAACAATAAATATAAGTTAAACAAAACAGTCGGAGTTTTACTCAATTTATTTACTGTGTTAATTTCATATCATTTATAGATGCAATCAAATTTAATTTTAGAATCAGTTTAATCAAACAAATGTATCCTATATAACACTTTTCTACATTTTTTTATTAAAACAGGAGTGAGATAGCTTTTTGAAATTCTCAACACAATCGGCAAGTTAATGTCGGACAACCTGCATCTATGTTTAATCTTGTTGATCTTTATATAAGTAAAACCTTATTTATAAAAATATATGTTGGCCCAAATATGTAAAACATCTGATTATGGTTTTCTGACTGGCGAGCCGCAAGAAAACTCATTGCGGGCCGCTAGTCGCCCACTCCTATTTTACACAATACCATTATGAATTCGAATCCTAATATGACGCTAGAATTTTCTAGAAATATCTTAAGACTTAGTTTTTAATCAAAATCAAATACCAAAGGTGACTGAATAAAAACAAAGATAATTTTGAGTGGTGCAGCGATATTTAATTTTTTTTTTCTGTTGTAGTACTTGAATGCATTTATTTAAAACTTCACCATTTATTTTGTTTCAGTAGAAAAAATATGCCGGCTGGGTGGCATGGTTGGTTTGTCGCTGGCTTTCTGCACCCAAGGTTGCGGTTTCGACCCCGGCCCAGGTCGGGGGATTTTCATGATGCAGAAAATAGACAGCGTCCATGTCGTATGATTATGCGGCATGTAAAATATCCCTAGAGTATCTGTTTGGCTTGGATACTCTCGGCAAAATTAAATCATAGTACTGGTTCGCATCACCAAGAGCTCAGGTGCCACCCTCTGTGGAGAAAACTGGGCGCCAAAATTGCTTGCTGTAATTTGGTATCGCCTATATGGTGCAGCGCTAACAAGTGATACCAGCTCCTGGGGAATGTACTAGATCTGCAAAGGTTTAAAATACCAATACGCAGCCCCATTGAAAAAAAGTAGAGAAAATATTGAAATTCAGTTATAAATTTTTGATTAATAGATTTCAAGGCTGAGAGTTGTACAAATGGACAAAAAATTAACATCCAATTTGTTAAAAGAATTACAATATATAATAACAAGGAACGCGCGAGGTATATCTAACAGTAAACGTAACTTTATAAGGTTATTTTAAAAATAATAGAAAATGATTATATATATATATATATACACACTAGCAAAAGAAAAATACTTTCAATTCGGTATGGGTGAAGTGTGGAAATATATCTTCAGTTTTCCTCAAACCTTTTCTCAATGCAACCAGAGACACCAAAATACAAGGTCACACAAGGTCAAAATACACGCCATACAAAGTCAATTGCAGATTACTTTTGCAAACAATTCGTATAAAGATTTAGACACTCAATGCAAAACTAAAATTCTTAGAAACCGTGATGATTTTAATAATGTCATTTGATGGTTAAACCAGGGTATCAGCCATAACAACTGCATGGGGCCCCCAAGGTAAAATGGCCCATGAGTAATATTTTAAAATTTTCGAATAAGTTTTATAATGCGATCTATTTTATCATCCAAACTACATCCCCCATAAAAGTTTTAATACAGGACCCACTCAAGACTAGCTACGCCAGCGGGTTAAACAATTAAGAAGGAATTAAAAATAGTCAGTTATTAATTTGCAAGAGCTTCATAATTCATCCGACTTTTATCTATTTTATTACTTTTAGAAAATACAAACTAACGATTACAAAATTGGAGGAAAACTTATTGGGTCATTTTTAAGCAACTTCAATTTATAAACGGGATAAAGACATAAGTTTTATAGATCATCCTTGATAGAATTAGGGAGAAAAAGGGAATATATATATATATATATATATAAGGGAGATTGTGTGGAATACTATTCATAGTTTACCAATATTATTAAAATGTCACGTGTATTTGAAAACAGGCAGTTTTCAGATCATCATTCTTTTTAGTGTAATTAGTCGGATCATTTTAATTTTAATCGGAGTAATTCCCCTTGAGGGGGGAGGACAGATTGGCTAAATCACGTGATTTACTCCCAGACATTGAGAATTGGATATAAAGTTTAAATAAAGCATCTTGTAAAATAAGTTATTTCCCTTCAAATCCATCAAAAATTCAGAGTTTCTTCCTTTTTAAAACAGACTTTTTTAACGCCATTTTATATAAGCTTCACTTGTATGTAACGGAATCTTTGAACTCGATTTTTACCCACTTTAAAAGGTCAGATTAATTCGAAATTTTGCTCACTTGTCCAAGATCGATGACAATACAATAATTTAATAATTTTGTTCCATTGTCCTGATCAGAACAATCAGGATTGACGATTTCCCTTTTTCAGATCCCATCCCGCATCTGGCGACTAAAATATTAAGTTACATCTTAATTCTATTAGCTATAAAAGGGTGTTTTTTAGATTTTTTTTAACTATAATTTATTATTTATTGTATTCCTCCTCTTTTTTTTCCAAAGATTTTATCTATGGAGTTCCTGTAATATCTGCTTTCCGATTGTATTGTACTGTACATTATTGAAGATTATAATTTTATATATATGTTGATGTAATGGTTCTGTCTGTAACATGATTTTAAACTTCAAACGCAAAATTAAAAAGTAACTTAAAATCTGTACTTGAAAATATTAGACTGAAAACATCAACACACATATACCGTAAAATCCGGCATATAACACGCGCCTATACTTTCAAGCTGCAGTGTTTAATTTTTAGGTATATTCGCCGTATAACGCGTATTCTCTTTTTATGAGGAAACCTGAAATGTGTATGCATACAATGCTCTCATATTTAAAAGCCATTTATTCGAGGTATTATTCCAAGCTTTAGAAAAAAGTATTTCTAGAGCTCTACAACCCCTTAAGTTCATAAGGAGTGTCAATTCTTTTATATTAGGGGTCTTCAAACCCGTGGCTCGCGGGCCACGAATGGCCCACTGATGGTCTTTTAGTGGCCCCTCATTTGAATTTGAGGCAATTTAAAAAATTTGCCGTGTCTAATTCGCCATTTTTTCTGTTATTCTTGATATTTAAAACATTTCACTGATGTGTTTCATGTCCATTTAAGATAAATTTTTCAAAAAAATGACGATTTTTTCAAAAATTTCACTGTATCTTAAAATAATTTGAAATATAAAAAATCTGACTTTGCATAAAATCTCAGAATTTTTTGGGAAAAAGGTGGACTCTTATCTTTAACAGGTTTGCAAAGTATTTGAATTCGACTTCCATCAAACAGTTTTGAAACCGATATATATATATATATATATATATAGCAACTGTCTTGCCAATTTATATTTACATTATTTTGAAAATAGTTTCACAGACAACTTAGAATTTTATTTTTTTCGTTATATAGATGATATAATCATTTTTGGCAAGCAAGACAACTTTATACCTAATATATTAATTTTTATCCACAATATCTTAATTTAATACAGACAAATAGTAACAGTTACGAAGCAAATTTTCTTGATATAGAAATTAAATTAAAAGATTATAAAATAGTTACTAATATTTATGATAAACGAGAATACTTTAATTTCAATATTATAAAAGTACCGCATTGGGAGAGTAATGTGCATGTATCTATATTCAGAAATATTGTTCTTAATTACACACTACGCAATAAATTTCTAGTTTCTAATAAATCAGAAAAAATAAAAAATTATAAACATTTTACTAAATACTGTTTAATTCAAAACTACCCAATTAATTTTATTAATAGATATTTAAATAATGAAATTCTAAATAGTAAGGATTAAATTTCCATAGTTTTAAAAGGTTTATATTATAGATTTATTATTCTTCCTAGATAGTTTTAAACACCCCCAGTTTCTAGTTTTTAGATAAAATTACTTTTTTAGAATATATTATAACTTTTAAACTATATTAAGAGTCTCTAAGATAATGGTAGTATGTTTACATTTCTTATTTTATTATTTCTATTCTTTTCATACTTTTGCTAAGTGCTATTTTTCAGCCTTTGCTTTGTTTTGAAATTGTATTTGGGTCCAGAATCTGGCAATAACTTGGTTATTGTACTCAGATTTAGCGCGGGCTCTGCATTTCAGTATGCAATTTTTGGGTAAGTTACCTCTTCCTTATAATGGATTTAGATTTCCTATCCATTATTTCCAATTGGTATTTGCTCGGTATTATTAACAAAAAAAAGGGGGAAGGTTGGCTGGCCAAAAAACATGTTCAACCCCACTTTTATACAGAAGGATTTTTTTGAAAAAATTTTATGTATACTAGCTGTCCTAAGTCAGCAATGTTGATAATACTGAAGCATCCATTCTTTTGTATTTTGCTCTGTTGTTTCAAGCTTTCATATCTCCTTCTAAATTCTGTTGTATTGTTATCAGGCAATTGATATTCTTTTATGTATTGATCATGTGGTTCATCTCTCTCTTGTAGAGAAATTTTGATTATATATATATATATATACAGTCGACTCTCGATAATTCAAACCTTTGATAATACGAACCTCTCGCTAATTCGAAGTAGATGCTCAGCCCCTAGAAAAACTCTTGATATTTCTAACTAAAACAATACGTTTTGGTACACTCAATATTTCGAAGTAAAATCTGTGACCGGCCAGAACAGAATACGCGATAATTCGAAGTGATCTTATAAAACTTTTGACAATTCAAACACTCACTATCATGTAGATTCCTGTAGCAAACAGGTTGGAGCTTACATGTTTTGTGTCGTATTGTCTCTGCTTGTCTTCCCTGTAGCGTAGTCCCTTTGATGACCATCGGAGTTGACTCCTACAACTCTGACAGAAGCTTAAGTGTCACTTAACAAACTACGCAGCTTTTTCCTTGAAAATCATGTTGATGCGGACGTTTTTCAAGTTTCATTTATTCTAGAAACAATTCTGTTTACAAAGTTAGATTGAATGCTATAAAACAAAAAAAGATAACAGATTTTTTCATCAAAAAAAATTATGTACAGTATGTATTCTTTTAATAGTTGTTTTTAATACATAAATTAATTTTTAATACAGGAATTTTAACTTCTGTTTAATATTTATACTGTATATTATGTACTTTTTAAAGATACTTTAAAATAAGTTTATACATATGTATAGTTGTTTTATATTACATAGTTTCAAATTAATTTTTTTTAAATGTGTGATAGCGGTCGGTTTCTGCTTACATTTTTTCTGAACCCCCTTGTCTACCTGCAAACCCGGCTAAATGTGTGGGTGAAACTGAATGATCCACGGACATGATTTCAATCTAATCTATTTATTAATTCCAAATATCAATCAGACACAAAAACAAATCTAATTAAGGTAGATGATTAAACAGTACAGCGCGGAGGTGAGATTCTATAACACACGGATATTACTTCAGACCCTCAACTGAATCTAAGATAGCTTAAATACGCTCAAATATAACTACGTCGCACACTAATAAGCTAACTTCTACTTAATCAAGCTCACAGTACCTGTACTTTTTTTATACATCGGATCCTACACTGGAAACTTGCAGGTGCTCTCTTCGGCTTGATCAATGTCGTTGGCTCCACGCTCTGTAATCTTTAACTAATTCCACTCCTTTTCAATCTTCAACTAACAAGTAACTCGTAGACTTTATGTTAACTCCTACTTGCCAACTCCAACGTGTCAATTGGCGAACTCGCGAAAACAGAATTTACATAATATACTTCATATACATAATCACGTTTCCTTACTCGATGAAAGTTGGTTGAAATAAATATTTTCCTTAAAGAGTCATGGGGGGATTAGTAAAACCGCGTATAGTCCGTCACAAATGTGCTAGAAAAAAATTTCTCCTTGTATTTTGGGAGTTTTTCCTACCCTCTTGATAATTCGAAGTTTTTCATTGGTCCCTTCAACTTCGAATTATCGAGAGTCTACTGTATATGTAAAAACCATCTCTTCCGTTATAATCAGATGTCTTCTTTATAAACGAGTCTTCCTGTTTTTATATAAATTCCCTGATAATAATAATTTTTTTTTTACACTCGTGGGGCCCGTGGATCATTGTGCCCTCCAGCGTGAAAGGTTGAAGAGACCCCTATTTTAAATAAACAGTATTTCGATATGTGTAGAAGTCTTAATTTTTTCTGTGTTCATCCTTTCTCCCCCCCCCCTTTCTTTTTTATTTTTAAAGCTCTAATTTTTAAACCCGGCGTGTAACGTGCAACCGTAAATTTCGTTCTTATTGTTTGTGTTAAAAGGGAGTGTTTGTTATTCGCCGGATTTTACGGTGTCTCTTTTTTCCTCTCTTTCCAGACTGAATTTAAATTCTCCACGCATATATATATAACGCGCGTAGCTATGTAGGGAATATTTTGTAACTCCAGAATTATTTGATTTATGTCTCAAGTTAAGTTGGATGCATTTAAAATGTTTGAGTAGAAAATTATTCTTTATAGGTAGCCAGTTAATAGTGATATAGTAGAGACTAGTTATATATAGACTGCATTCCTTAAAGCCCTACGACAACTTCTCCGACTTTCTCGTAATTATTTACTTTGATGTTAATATATATTCAAAAAACATTTTTTTTCCCTCAACCCATCTTTTTGTGCTTTAAAATAAAATAAAAAGTCTATCTTCGAGAAAATGTTTGAATAGAATTAGAGAAAGTTATATCAGATATTTTGGTACTAGTTTGATTTCCTGGGTCTACGTGCCAAACGCTGCTTGGCGCGATAAAGAATCACGCCAAGCACTGCGCATGTCTTTGGAATGAAATTCAAGATGGCGGCGGAGCGGTAAGAGATCGTCAGGAAAATAATTTTAAAGAACTTTTGAAATATATTAAAATCTATTTCAAATGAAGAATATAGGAAGAGATTGAGAATAACAAAGATTAATAAAAAATGAATATAATTTTAAAAAATATTTACTAATAGTAATGTATATATATATGTGCAATATAAAAAAATCTTATAATTTTATAATTAATATATATAATAATGTAATATTATATAGTAATAATTATTATATATTGATTTTGTTTGATTTAACAAGAATTATTTTATATATTAATAATATAATATAATTTAATACTAATTATAAAAAAGATTAACCACATCGTATTGTAAAAAGAAGCGTACATAAGAATACTCATTTAACATAATAATTATAAATAAATAACAAAAAATAATTATGAATATAAACACATTTAAAAATTATAAGAAATATAATTAAAAAACAGTTATTACAAGTAACGAATATTATATGATTATCGCATATAATACTACTTGTATTTTTACATTATATCATGAATAAAATAATTACATAATGTATACTAAATTTATTAATGAATATTAAATAAAAAGTACTGCAAAGGTGCAATGTTCCAAAAACTGCAAGTTCCTTCAACGAATGTCATCGAACAAGGAACGTTAAAAAAAACATTTTTAAAAAGCAAAATAAAGTGAAAATGAACGAGATATATTTATAGCAATAATTAAAAATACACTCTCATTCTTTTTTTAAAAAAAATATCCTATAGTACTCCTTTATTATATTAGAAATATCCGTAATCGAAAATAGCACAAAATAAAACAGAAGACTGTTTTAATTTGCAAGATAGTGAAATGGTTAAATTGTTAAAGAAATCGAATTAAAATCGTCTGAAATTAATAGGGTTACCACGAGAAAAAGCCAATAAAAATTATTTCTAATATACGTCATCCCCATGGCAACCACATTGCCAGATGTTAAAAATATCAAGGTAACCATATTGTAATGTTATCGGCCATCTTGGCGAACATAACAACTTAGCGCATAGACCCAGGCTATCAAACTAGCGCCGATATTTTTAGAACAAACATTTAATTGATTTTGTTGAACAAACTTGAGATTTTGACTTTGATATTTTCATTGCGAATTTATGACTTCTTTTATTTTGTTTTTGGTTGTTAGTCTCACCAACATAACAGATGCATAATTTGCAATCCTTTTTTAAAAGGATTTTTGGAGTTCAAGGAAAAAATACCTGTGATACAGTTATGCAATGTTAAAGATTTCATTTTAACTTTTTTCGAGTGTTTATTTATGAAAATGACAACCATATTTTTACAATAATTTAACAGTTTAATCTGTTTGGAAATACTGTAACAGATAAATCAATAAGTATCGTATTGGGGGAATCTTTGCTGAAGAATAGTTAAAGAAAGTAAATTAGGTATTATCCAGATTTTGATGAAAGCAAATGTGTGGATTCGAAAAAATCAACTGTGATTTTGTTTCTTTTCAGATCACTGTCTCAGTCTACATGCTTCTTGAGTGCTACTAAAACTCAGTTTCTTTATTTGAGATTCTATTCCAAATTTTAAAAAATTTATCTTTTCTCGGAGGAATTAAAATTCTACCAGTCTTTGCTTTTTAGAAATGTTGTAATCCTTTCTTCTTTACGTTAAAACATTTTAATTCACAAAATTTTAATAATTCTTGGTACTTACGTATAGTTGCAACAATCTCCAACTCTATTAATAACTTCCCAAGTTAGCAACCCTGATTCCCCATGTGTTATACGCGCCGAATTGGCATCCATGTGCTTTGTTTCATATAATGTCGCCAATAGGTTGTGATGATACATAAGTACCTAATTCTCTTTTATAAACCTTAAAATATTTGTATTTTACATTGTCATTTAGTTTGAAATCTCCTATTTTGCAATCTGCGAACAACTGTCGATACTTATCAATAGTTTAACAACCACTAAACAGGAGAACAACCAAAAAAATTACCAGCTTCGTCAAGGGGCACACTAATTTACACTTAATCCCGAACCATTTTTCTTCCTTTCAGATCTTATACTATGGGCATTCGCTCTTTTCTTTCGGTATTCCCAAATATATCCATTACTATTCATTCTTGATCAAACGCATAGCGTTCTTGCAAACCGAATATTCAGCTTTTTCAGCAGTTATTCCTTTTTTCATGCATCATTGTATTACAGACAATTTACACTTCCGTTCCAAATCATTTAAAAAAATCACAAATCATATCTTTCAGACTTACTCGTCAGGATAAGCCGAAGAAACAAACGAAACGCAGGAAAATGAAATAGTTAAAAATCGCACAGAAAATTTTTTTAAAAATCCTTCATGGGAAAAATTTTAATGCAAAATGAAAATTAAAAAATAAACGATGGAATTGTTCATTTGAAAATCGTCTGCCTTTTTAAAAATATCCTCAAATTTTTTAAATAATCGTTAGCACTTAATTCAAATGAACACGTAACCTTAACTGTGCTTAAGACCACATATCAAAAATCAAGTGTTGTCAAATTATATAGTCTGCAGAATGTCTGCATTATCTCACCATACCTAGATAAAAAAAAAATCGCTTAATTTAAAGCCCCTCCCCCATGTTCTACACTTTAGCAGTAACATGTTATTGGAACAAAAAATTTTACTCGCTCACTTATAATTATTCGATTAACCGTTTTATAAGTTCTATGTATAAAATGCCATCAACAGTTGGCACGAAATATATAGGTAAAGCTCTCCATTTGTGCGCTGGTAAGAAAATTAAGTTTTTGCATTTCTGCATGAAGATTTGTTGTGGCCTTTTCTTTTTTTCGGTTTATTGTGTAATTAATTAAATATTATGCCATATCAGAGAAAAACGTTTTGTCCAAAATTTTGATGTTGGTGCTACCATAATAAAGTCGTTTTTCATATTGTCTGGTGACTTCATCTCTTGTAACTTTTCTATGCGATAAGCCTGAAAATGAGAAGATCTTTAAAACTTGTATTAACTCTGACGTGATGAGCTTACTTGTTGCTACAAATACCTCGTAAATTCATGAGCGGATTGCAATATTTTTCATTGAATTTTTTTGCACATTTATCTACCATACGATTTATATTTAAAATAAACATTAAACACACTGCAATATTCTCTGAATACGTGTTAAACTCATTTTGTAAAGAATGTAGCTGCGTTGCACTTCATTAATGCGAAAATTGAGCGTAAAGAAATCCAAACGATACAAATAAAGAAATAATATAAGCAGAGGCGGATCAAACGGGTGTCGGACCTGGTGGCCGCCAGGGGCCCCCAGCTTTGGTAGGGGCCCCAAGCTTGGTAGCAAAGGCCAGCGACAAACCAACCACGCCACCTTGGAACAAGAAATGAAAAGAAAACAAAGATACAATGAAACCCCCGTGAGAAATTTATCGAGATGCAAGAGAAATCCTAGTGCAGAAAAACTTTTGAAAATATTTTTAACATAACCGATATCGAATGCATCAGGTGAATGATCTTTTTTAGTTTTAAAACGTGTTAAAAATAATTTAAGAAGTACTATGGGAGAAAAGACAAATTGAACAACATAGCCATATTACACACAGAATAAAACGTTTTGGACAAAATAGATATGGTAAAAATAATTGAGATGAATTTGTCAAAGAGAAATCAAACTATATAGCAAAACTGTAAAATCTTAAGTAAAGTTTTAAATTTTTTTTATATTATACTGTTAAGATTTTTTTTTTAGCCGATGAGTTTTGTTATAACAATACATTTTATTTTGAGAATTTAAAGTAAGCAACTCTTTTCACTATTTTAGTTTTTTGACTCTTAAGCCCATGGGTCTCAGACCTTTTACCACCAGGGGCCTCCAACTACCTTAATCCACCTCTGAATATAAGTAGACTATAAAATTCAAAAGCATACGATAACACGCAGAATGATTTTATTTTAATTTGAAATACGCGGTCTTATGGAGACTTCTGTATAAGGTGAGCAAATAAATCAAAAATTAGATTATTTACTTCTAAAAATGTTTTTTTAGTGGGAAGCATTAGATTTACAAATATATCTGTTGAAGATAAGTAAAATGTCATACTTCAATGTGAATTTTAATAAGAAAATCTCCACGTTGACACTATTGCCTTGTTGGTCATCTTTCGCGGAATATTTCATGATATTTGATTTTAAGATGGTTCCTGACTATTTTTGGCTTTCTTACACACGTGATGACAGAAATGCCATCATTCACTGAAATGTTTGCATCCGATGACTGAGGATTATATAAGTCGATCATGGTGTCATTAAAAGTCAATCTGTCAACGATTAATCCTCAAACATCTGGAGGATCTTCCTAAGCCTGGTGTTATACTGTGAATTGTAGTTTTTTGTTGTCTTGTAAATAAAATTTTGTTTTGTTCCCAAGGAAACAGGAATTGCTTTCACTCACTCTTAATTAACCTGAAAGTAATTTGTTTTCTTCAACTCAGTAAGTCAGAAATCCATTCGCTTCAAATCAAAAGAGGAGGATACAGAACATATTTAGTGCTGATGAATTTAAAAAATTGGAATAGAAAAGTTTTCTACCACTTTTTTTTATTGAAACATATGGATCCCCGTAAATATATATGTAATATTCTTAAATGAAATATTTATAAGTTATTAAAAAAAATAACGATTAAACAATTCCAATATAAAGTAAATATAAACTAAATTTAGCAAATTCAAATTGAAGGAATTCAGCAGCTCCATTGCTCACTTCAGAAACCACCAATGTTTGTAGATGCTTTCAAAAATATAATTGCATAAAAGAATAACACTCAATGACATAAATAAAAAAAACTCACCACAATGATACCAGTGGGCTAAATTCATGTGATGTCATTCACAGTCATATGATAAATGCAATCGCTGGTTTCCAGCCAATCAGTTTATGCGCTTAACTGTTGCCAAATTTTGTTTTATCCAGAAACTTTCTTTTAAAAAGTACAAATTTGTCAATAACAATAACATACATAGACAAACAAAATGCAATAGATTTAAAATTATTAAAATAGTAAATATTATTTTTAATTTTGAAAAACTTTTTGGATGAACTTAATAATTGAATTTCTTTGCTAAATTATTAAGTTTAAAAAATTTATCTAAATTTTACAAGTAGAACAAATACAAGTCAACAGTACTGGTTTAAGCTCATTTCGGGCCCTAGGTGCAGAAGATCTACGGGCCCCCTTGGCACTAGTGGATCCGGTTAAGTCCAGCTTATCTGGGCCCTGCCCCAAGCGCCCAATCGATAAACCTGCGCTGAAGTCAATGTCAATTTGACTTGAATTCAATAGAGAACTCTCGAATGTTCTTATCGTCTGATTTTCTACAATAGTTGATTCTTAAATGATATTCTTAATTCGATATTTTTTCCTGTTAACTAAAAAAGATACCAGAAAATACGAGTATCTTCTGGCCAAAAATTTCGAAACTTTTTCATGACTTTATTGATGTGCAACATCTTTCCTCTCGATTTCTGGAGATTTGTGGGAGTGATTTCGTGAAAAGGGACGGAAATGCATAACAGGAAGTTTGGGAAGCGCGCGCTATTCAGTGAAGTTCTGTTTTTTCTACCTCATTCGGGAGGGGCTCCGCCTCCATCCCCCACCCGTCTAGGCCGTGGGATCTTTGTTTTTGTTTTCTCACTTTAGGATCAGAGAAGAAGCTAAGTCCTTTAGGCAGAGAAGTGGTTAGACAATGACGAACGTGTTCGATACCTGACTTCGATTGCTGCGTACAATTTAAACGATCGGGCCACAGAGCATCTGGTGTTGCGATCTATCATAAACAGAACAACTCGCATGTTGTGGCTCGACATATGGATATTACTTATCGTCAAATAAGTGACTGGGTATTTGTTAGTCAAGATATTGGGGACATATGTGCGGCAAAATGCTTATTTGTAAATGGACAAATAGTGATTTCGGTGGTCGTATACATTTCTCCGAATCAAACGGTTCAAAAAATTAAAGATTTCCTGCATTTTTTACTTTTACCGTATACGAAGGTGGTTTGCTCTTTAAAAAAAAAACTATCACTCGCTTTCCATGATTTTCAGTGGTGATTTTAAAGTTAACTTCAGTTTGCTAGAAGCCGAACTTTTTTGAATGATGAACTCAAGATGAAAGGAACACAAATCGAAATGTTTCGACAACTAACAGTGGTACTGTTATTGACCTATTTTTCAAGGTTTTTAAATACTTTGAAAACACAAGTATATGTGTCATATTTTAGTTATCATTACCACTCTTCCCCAAATTGAACAAGAATAATTACTTTTGATAAAAAAATTGCATTACTCCTTGTGTTAATTAAATAAAATTTTCATTAAAGATATAATTATTCCATAGAAAATTATTTCCAATCATACTCGATTCATTTTTTTCAGGATTTAAGTTGCTATTGCGAATTTACCACGATAACATGTCAGATGTTACACATCGTGTGCGACTACTGTAAGGCTCGTTTCTTTTTTATTTTATTTTTTATTATCATTAAATATTTTTATTAATAAAATTTTATTATGATCTCCTTCAGTTCCTCATAGTTCCATATGTACCTTCGAAATAATAACTTATTTTCTTATATGCCCTCTTACAACTACAACCAATCCCCTTTGGTAAACGGTGGATTTTTTTTTATACTCTTATTCTATAAATCAGTGAAATCAGTATTGGAGTGTTTTTCTGTCTGAAAGTGCTTAGGTCGTGGATCTTAGTTTTGAAATCATAAGCGTAATGGTAATCATATTGAATTTCTTAAATCTGAATAGTTGAACTTAAATTAACACAAATGATGAGGAGCAGAAATATCCTTTGTCTCTTTTCTACTACTGTTTTCGAGAGTAATTAATGCCTTTTTTAAAGATCCGTTTTTTGTAGATTTTTTGGATTTTTAAGAAAATATACTTAAAAACAGTAAAATATCGCAGAAGAAATACCATCAAATAAAAATATTTCCTGTTTTTGTTTTCTTAAGAGCAGAAGTATATTTTGTATTCAAATAAATACCTTCTCACGTATAGAATTAACACTACATTCCTAAAATCAAAATGGTTGGTAGATTTGAACTTGTGTATGGTATGTATATTATTCTCACACTATTCATACTTTTATTTTACTGCCTTGTGCTCCATCCACGTGTGATAGATATAGGCCTAATTTTTCAACATGGTTCTGCTTTTTCTATTATGTCGAAAATTTCTGCTGTACGGGGGAAGATGGATCTATAAAGTATTGCTTAACCCTAATTCGCTGGCCTGCTTCAGTGACAGCTTTAAAAATCATAATAGGTCTCCTATATTAGTCCAAAGACTCTTTTGATATCTTCAATTTTAATAGATCTACAACACTGTTTCTTGTTTTGTCTGTTTTTATCCGATTCTGGTACAATATTCTTTTGCACCCTTTATTTTGTTATATGTTTCTTAAAATCCAATTTTTTTTCCTTTTTAGCGTTGTAGGAAGTACATTTTTGTCATTTATTATGTTATTTTATTATGATATATATACATCTTTAATTCTGAAAGAATTAACGAAATATTTTATGCCTGTTTTAGATCAGTCAAGTCCTTGGACACAACGAGCACTTGTTTGTGAGATTACCTCGTTGCTATTGGGTATGGCATCTAAGCATGGCAATGGTATTTACAGCAGCTGGTGTAACGGTAAGAGATGTTCTTTAATACTTCATATATGTACTGTGCAAAGTTTATGCTGTACTCGTCTAAAAGTGACATTTATTTAAGAAATCGCATTGGAATTCATATAAAAGAAAGGAGCAGATTATAAATGACGTCAGAAATACCGATTCTTAGTTAACGGTAAAATTTGAAAAAATTAGTTGTACATGACGGCCGTTTTCAGACCATAGTACATATACCTTTAATGGAACATGAACTTAAGAAATAATAGAATAAGTATGAACAAGTACTGATTTCTGGGGAAAACTTTGAAAGTTTTTATTGTTCCTTATAAACTTTAAATTAAACATTCATGAGAGAAAAAATTCCGCAAGCAGTTGAAGTAGTACCTAAAATTTAATCAATATGGAAACAATACCAGAAAACAATGTAATTTTTTTTGTTATAAAAATACAGCTACCATTTTACAACAAATTACTTGGTAAATAATATAGGAAAGCCTTTCGTTAGAATTTTGTATTCATTCTATACGAAATATTTAAAATACATGGTTGTACATATTTTTCTTCTTTCATAAATGAATTTAAGAATCTCAATAAATCAACTACTAATTTTACAATTTTGAACTAGATGCTTCATAAATATGATTTCTATTGAGATAAAAAGAATAAAAGCAACATAACCTTCAAAATACGTATTCGAATCCCATGGTGATACACAGTCATGGTCATGGCTAGCGATATTTCTGTTGAACAGTAGTCTCGAGTCCTCGTGTCACCAAAGATCAAACTGTCAAAAGATGTGTGCATATTAAATTTATCGAGACTTAATCCTTTCATGCCCATGGTGTAAAAATGTGAAGAATACAGAGCTTATCTTAAGACTGCGTCCTCAAAATGTGTTGTTGGCCGCTGTAGCCGAGTAATCATGATGGCAAATTTCTGGCTGACCATTCAGGGACTGTTTAAGACTTCTTGAGGCCTTGGACCCTTACGGAAAAGAAGACCCTGTGCCCCAACTCAAAAGTAGATTCTGGGTCCCTACACAAATGTAGGTTCTACCTATGACCCACAAAAGTGGACAGTGCATAGCCATTCATTGTCAAATTCTCGTACAAACTCTAAACAAAAAAAAAATGTATATGGCTTACAATCACACAAACCTTCTTGACCGACGGCCGCCATTTGACTGAATGAATAATGATGGTGTATGGTGGTAAGCCTAGGCCTATACATGGACGACGGTCATCACATGTAGCCAGTTGACATATTGTCCGAAATTGCCAGTTTTTCGGAGAATACAACCGAAAATAATATCTGACCGTTGAAATTATTCTAATTATAATTTTCTTAAGGGTGGAGTCGAGAACGAGACGAGGCCTCTGTTACGGCCGAGGCCCATGCCTTAAGATGTTCCTGCTGGTATAGTTTGTGACCAGTCATGGATTCAAATCTTGGGCCACAAAATAGAGGAGCTGATGTTCGTTAAATCTGTCCTCGTTCAAAGTCCCCACGTTAGCATTGTGTGGAAGTTTTGAGAGGAAGGTGCCAGCTCATTTGTCGTCCCCTTCACTTGACAGATGCCCAAAATTATGAGGACTATCATAAAGTCAACAGACTTCATGTGGCTTCTAAAAAAAACAACTTTTTGTCTGTTTCCTAGTTTTAAATAGCCCATTCTTACTAATTTTGTGTTGAAAAAAATTAATATGTGTAAATGAAATTTATTTATTAGCTCTTGTTTTTAAGATATACCATAGCCCATCCATCAATTTATTGGTAAATTTGAAGAACAAAACATTACTAACTAATACATACAGTACAATAAGTCATGCTTCTAGAAACCGTGTTCATAGTTAGAAATCAGTAGTATTTTTTATTTTATTTCCTGGGAACATTTCCTTTTGAATTGCCTCTTGTATATCGAAGCCTGAGTATCCCGAGTTATCCCTGTCCAGCAGTAGCTTACGAGCACTGATTCATCCCGACGACCCTAATATATACGTTCCATTGCTGTGGTATATTGATGAAACCTTTCACCGTGTTCACATCGCTTACAGTTCCACAGTTTTTAGGGGGGAAATTAAGATGGGAATGTAAAAAATGGATCTTTAGAGACATATGCATCCTGGGTCATGAAAATTGTGTAGGAGTTCTTTCACAACTGTTGATAGTTCTCATCCTTTTTGCTGTCTAAAAATCCTTATACCACACTTATCTTTGAGAGATAAATATAGTTGTGAATTGATTTACCTTGAGTTGTAAGACGAAAAACAGCGAATATCACTTGAATCGTGCACTATTGCCTGTGCTTTGTTCTCCTGATGTTCTAGGTTAGACTCAAAACACATGAAGAAAGGTTGGGAAGTTACACGCCTTTCGTTGAAATAAAAATTGTTCCTGAGGCAAGAGCTTCCATCTACCCGCTCAAATGAACACCAAAAAAGATTATACACAGAAAGTAAAGATGAGTAAAAATACAGCTGTTTATGAATAGCTAGTTCTGATTCTTGAAAACAAGAGCTAATTTGAAGTTTTTAGGATGATTTTCGTGTTTAGCAGACCAAAATACTGCATAATAAACAATTTTTAAGACCGAAACAATTGTGATGTTGCCTAGTGTAATCAACCAATGGAAGGTGTACAGCAAAAGGTATAAATTTGAAAAAATTTAGTTAAAATAGGTGAATTTAGAAATCAATATTCAAGACCTTTCAGTTATAAAAAGCCTATTAACAAAAATTTCTTGTCAGTTAATAGTCTTGGGTGTTTTAAATTGTTTTTACCGTAGATTTAAGCATTCATCATAGAAAAAGACTAAAAAATCCGAAAATAATGTTTATGAAAAGTATTGTGAAGAATGCATTTAAAAATGTAATTGTGATCATGATATACATCAAGAATGTTAATAATCCTGATTTTTTCGAGGAGGAAATCTAATCATCGATTTTTTTTTTCGTTAACCGTTGTGTTTATAAGAAAGCTCAACAAAAGGGAAAAAACTGAACTCTTGGAATATAATTTAAATAGCTTTAAAAAAAACTTTGAGATAATTAACGTAGTCTGTAAGAGTCCTGCAACTTAAGTAAACTATTTGAAAATATTATGTATAATATCACTGTATTCTTATGTAAATAGCAGATAAATATTCAACCATGAAATTCGAATCGACAGTTTTTTACATATATATAAAAAAATTTATTCTTTGCATGATGTGAGTACTTGAATATATTAAGCACTCTATTAACCGCTTTTAAATTAACCAAATTATTCTTGACCGAATAATGTAAATGTAAAACAGATTTATACGGAATACATCGAACACTTTTTCAAAAGAAAACAATAGAAACATTTACACAAAACATTATCCACAGTTATTTTTTATACTAAACAATTTTTTAAACTAATTTTAAGTTTAAAAAAGTTATTTTGAATTATTTGAATTATTAAAGAAATTATTTTTCTAATTTTTGTTCATTTTGAAGAAGATTCTGGGCACCCTAAATTGAAATAACTAAGTTGAACAAAAGATTAGAAAAACAATATTATTCATACAACCAGTCCTACATTCGATGAAATACAATATTTACTACGGGAGAGTCAGAAAGTCTTTGCCCATATTATTTTTGAGCCAAATTACGACAGTAAATGCGAAGTCAATTGATCCATTCCTAGGGAGGGACACTGGCGTAGCCAGTCCTTAGTGGGCCCAAAATTCCTTGAAGTCTCTTTATGGGGGCCCCTTAACATTTTGTTATTTTTTGCTTACATATTTTGGGGGTCCTGTAGCGATACGGGCGGTAACTACGCCCCTGATGATGAACCTTTCTTGGACCGGGCTGGACTTATATGACTGCAATGCTGTTAGTTGTTGAAAATGGTGGTTGTGCTTTACACGTCCATGGTGTATGAGCAACAAAATGCAATTCGTTTTATATATGGAGCAAGGAACAAAAACTCATCAAAATCCACAGAGAAACGTAGCCCTCGTATGGGCAAAAGTCTTGCCCATACGAGGCAAAATAAATGAATCCGAATACAGCCGTGAATTCTGATTGTGGATAATGTGGTCAACCTCTGATTGTCACATGCGGTTCGTGGCCACATGTGACAATCAGAGCCACCAACAAGCTCTAGTCACTTCACTGGAAAATTCTTTACCATCCATCACACGGTCAGAGCCTTTCCTTTAGTAATTTCTACATGTTCAGTTCACTGAAGAAGTTCCTAGCAGGACAGTGATTCACGTGGTACGATGAAGCAAACAAGCCAATCAGCAGGACGAATTCTACCACAGGGTGATCTCAAATTTTGTTCTGCGGTGGGGCAAATGTCCAAACAGATGTAGGGACTAGGTGTAAAAATAGTGCAAGGTTTATGGAATAGTATGTATATTTGTACGTTCCTTATTTTAGCATATAAAAAATAGGGGCAAAGACTTTCTTGTTCACCTTGTAACAAATACTTAAATTCAAACACTTAGTAAAAAACTTCTCTCTTCATAACTATAATTTTATTTTTTTTTCTTCTCTTTTTTTTTTCCAGCATATTTTCTCACCTTATGCCAAACCAGATAGTTCCTCACACAAAGAAGTAACTCAACCCATGCAGATGATGACTAGCCTTTACGGCTCAGTATTATTGGGTAAGTTTCATTTAACAGCATGCATCTCATATTCTTCCTATGATTTTGGAACCATAACTTTTTAAAAATGCAACTACCCGGAGGTTGCTCTCCTTATCGTGTAAAACAAATCAATTCCAGACCACACCATCACCACCTCTGTGTCACTACAGCCGAATGTTTGAATCACAAGTTCTATAATTGTTTTAACAATATTAATCAATGTGATTCCACCAAAGACTATCATGTTGATTAATAGAGGTACTTGCGCATTAAATTCCATTGAGTCTAAATCTCAATATTGTGCCATGTTAAAGATAGGAAAGCCATACAAAGATTCTGAGGTGTGACCCAAAATTAAAAAATATGTCCATCAATAGTCCTCGAATAATTCCACAAACGAAAACTGTCTGGGTAGTGACGCTATTGATTTTTTGCATCATGAAAATCCAAGAACTTGGGGCCGGGGTCGAACCCGCAAACTTGAGTATACAAGGCCAGCGCCAAACCAACAACGTCACCCAGCTGGCATGTCTTATTTAATTTTCGTGAGTTAATATTATAGAAAACGAAAACCAATTATATTCCATATCTTCAAGTATTTTTATATTTTCATTTTAGGATTCGCTTTCCTACTGTGGAGTTTCTTCGGTACAACTGATAAATCCATTGCAAGAGGACTCATGTCCGCAATAGTTATTGCTATGCTTGCTCAACTCTTTGGTAAGTACTAGTTCTCTTCCTTTGGAATGTAATACTCATGAAAACGGCCCTTAATAGGAATCCATTATGGAGGGACAATCGAACACTTAACAAAAAATGTATAAGCCCTTACAGAACCCCCTACAAAACCCTTAAAGAATTCAGAAATACAATTGTAATCTGATTATCGTTAATAATGAGGTTAATGTGTTTTGATTCATTCATTCTTTTATCATGTAGAACAGCAGTCGACAGACCCCATTGGGTTAGCGGAGGTCTTTCATTTAATGTTAAGATTTCCCTCTTTCACAGACTCTGAAAGGTATCACGAAAAAATTGAATTATGTATCATCCTATACTAGATCACTTAATTGTCCCCAGTGAAAAAAACTCTACTGGAACATGTATTTCAATCAAGAATATTAATTCAGTTTGTTTTTTGTTTGCAACTACATAGCCATTACTACAACGCAATATTTTCAGAAAGTAGTAGAAACACATGTGTAAAGTAAAGAAACTATCTGGAAAGCGCAGAGCCGGACTCAGTGGGGTAACGTACACCCCGCATTGGGGGGTAAGGGGCAGGACGTTGGAGGCCCAAATCCTGACTGATTTCATGTACAGTGTGGGGCCCAAAATCTGACTCTGCAAGGGAAGGCGGGGGCTAATATTCTCCATTACGCCACTGGCCGGAATTACGACTGGAGATTTCAAACATTTTTTTTTTATTTCCAATGGCGGATTACAAGACAACTGCACACAAAATGAGAAACAGAGAATATTGACAAAAATGAAGGAACAAAAATAAGAAATAAGAAAAGAAACGCAAGTCCACAGTGTAGTCTATAAATCGCACATTTTGTGTCTGGCCTACCAATATCTGCTACACATAGATCCAGAGCTGCGTGCCAAATGAATGACGTCCATTTCTTCATTGGATTCGCTCAGTTTGTCATGTCTTCAGTTTGTTTTTGGATATACTTGTGCGTATTTACGGAAACCTAATGTAAATATTAAGCAAAAGTTTTGTTTCTGTATTTTGACAATTGTGTGAGTATTGTTTTTGTGGAATAAAACGTTTCTGATTTTTAAAAAGGCTGGATATTTTATCGTTTTCAGAATCCAGAATTATTTTTAATGATAAGATTTTTTTAAAGGTATTTTGCCTTATTCAATTGCAGAACCAGACACGATGCTAGCGTATAATAGTTATTTATTTTCAAAAAGGATAACGTAATACAGTTTATAGAGGCGACTCTGGGCAATGCTTATCATGTTTAGATGCTTGGATACGCAGTCGTGGCGATTCGAAAATGGGCCACAGCTGTATCTCGTGATCATTTTGGAATATGAAGGAGTTTGCTAAACCACACTTTTTGATTATTCTTTTGGTTGAATTTGAACCAGAAATGTGTTCTCTGTAGTACTTCTTCATTTCAAACATTACACCTGATATAATAGCATTTGTAGGGGGGGGGGGAATGCAGCATCCTTCTTGTCACTAAAAATTTCAATTAATACAGTTCAATAAATTAATTTCAAACTAGTACTTTGTAATATTTTCACACACATTTAGATGTTTACTGTTTTCTTAAAAGAAAAAAGTGTTAAAAAAAAGTCTGCATAAGTAGCAGAGGTAATAGTATTATTGGGGAACTTTTTTAAATCATTCAATCGTATGTTGGGAGTCAGGGAGAGGCATTCAAAATTTTGGGAGTCTGCGATGTCAAGCTGATACATAATGGGGCCGTGATGATGGAAAGTTTAAAAATTGCTGATGTGCCCTGGTGCAAAAAAAAAAAAAAAAAAATGCGGGCTCTGTTTTGGTTGGGTTTTATTCAGTAAAAATATATTAATATTTTAAATATGCAAAGCTACTTTAAAACATAAGCTTTTTATCCTCCTCTGTAGAACATAGAAAAGCAAAGCTATGTACTACCTATACATATCCGCATGAGTTTTCATGTGTGAGCTTTAATGATCGCCCAGGTTCGATTTGAAACCACGACACTCGTAGACCACATACTCGTGGAAAGCTGACTAAGAAATTTTACCATTTGGGGCAATTTTTGTACTATATTCTCTTTTGGGGGGGGGGGTTGCGCTTAAGCGCACCACAGGGTTTCTTTTTTTTTTTATCCATATAGTTTTAGTTTTCTAATTAATGCAGTCGAATTAGTAAGTGTTCGAGTACTTACTGACGTTAAAAGTAATGTTAGCTACAAATTGTCTTTGGAGAATCCCTGGCTATTTATTTATTTTTTTCTGGAGGATCGAACTCCTCCACCAGAGGGCTTAAAGCTACAGAATGGTCCACCGACATACACAGGAAATGATACAAAAAATATGCATGAAAAAGAAAATACTACATAGTATTATACTAATTTTTTTAAAGAAACACCTCTGTAAAAGAGCAGAGTAGGAGGGACAATATTATACCAATCTATTGCAGATAGGAGTAGGTTGTGAAATACTGAAAAAGAGACTAGCTTATTATGAATCATATTGTAATTAAAAATAGAATATAGCTAAGAAAGATTTGCTTCCTGAGTAGTTTTTTTTTTAATATGTAATAATAAATATAGTAAGATTTTTCACGAAATTTATTTCCAAGGGACAGTTTATAGAAAAATGAAAAATTTGAAAATAATAAAAACTTTTCAATAAGTTAAGTTCACAACATTATACAAACAACGGAAAGAATTTAGGGGAGTTCCCTATAAATTCGAAATTAGTTTCAACTTAAATGCTATGATTATAGTTGTGTTGCAACCTTTTATTTTGTATCTTAAATGTGGGAGAAATTATCGTAAGTTCGGCTTGCTTGGTGATCAGGGTCCAAGGGGCCCCCCTAAGCTTGAGGACCTCAGTGCGTGGCACCACCTAGCCCATTGGTAGCTACGCCACTGTGTACAACAAACTGTATGAACAAGATTATCAATATAAAAAATCAATATTCATAGACAAAACTGAATTTTTCATTTGTTTACAGCACTGTTGAGTTTTGCTTATCAGCATGCGGTATGGGACAACCAAGTACACACGGATATCTGCATTCGATTGTTCCTACTGTCAGGAAGCGGGTATTATTTCTATGCGATTGGCTCAAGTCGAGCAGGACTACGAAAGTCACTGTCTAACAAGGATCTGAGAGAGAAACCAACCCCAGACGACCAACACCCGAGTCCAGTCAGTCCAACCGCTAAGCAACCAGCATCGGATAGCAAGAAAATGGAGTGAACTCTTTCAAGTGTGGCAAGCTGAGAAAAAACACCTTCCCAATGCTTCACATAATGAACTACTTGGCTCTCAATGTAACTTTTAATGTATTACGTAACGTACCTTCTGCATACTCATTGTGTATTTAAAAAAAAGTTTTTTTTTCAAAGAATGATTTTGTCATGCATTTATGTAATTTAACCTACAAGGCAATCATTATGTTAAACTATAAAAAGATATATTATTAAAAAACAAAAGGTGCATGGGTTTTTTATACATTTGGCACTAATTAGCTTATTTCAATTAAAATGTACTGTAAACACAATTGGACTATAGTTATTGGAATAGCAATACTCATTGGCTTAGAACAATTCTATTTCCTCTTTTGGTGGAATATTTCATTTTTGTATCCAATATCACTAATTCGCGAAATACATGTTCATTATGTTTTTGCGTATTACAAGTCATTGTCGCTCCTTAAATATTCACTGAAATTGTCATTTTCCCAGTCATTATGTATAATAACCAAAAGTATGATTTCTGATTGAAAAAAAATCTATTATGAAAAATTTAAATCAGAAAAATTCTTGACACAATAGAAGAATGTTGTTAAAGTATTGAAGAGTTTTGTGTGTACACATACATTAAAAAGATGTGTATACTCATTATAATTAGTGCCAATGTATATGCATTCAGAAATTTGCTAAAATTCATTAGGAATCAATTTTTTGTCACATTATTTTATACAAATATTTGACTTATTGTAAATATATCAAAAATGGAATTATATATGTAAAAACATTTTGTAATTCATATTTATAAAAATTAATATTGAAAAGAGATAGTATTTATAAAAATGGGAAGATAAATTATAAATATCAAAGCTTTGATTTGGGAGCTTCAATTTAAAAACAAAAAATTGTAAAACTTCGAACATTCATTTGATCATAATCATTTCCATCTTTTTGTGGCATGTACCGAAACATTTCTTTTAATTCTGTCAATTATTATTAACCTTTGTGGGAAAACTACTGAATGATCTTTTCAATGTCTTTCTAAAGTAGAAAGCTAAGAAAATGTAGTAAGCTATACTATTTACATTTATTCCATGCTGTGTCTGGTAGTTTTATGAAAATGTTTGTTCGTGTTTCATGAAATATGATGCTTGTTGGCCTAGTTAATATTGCATTAGCAATAATTTACTATTTAACATAAAAATTTGGAAGCCTTTAAAAGCAATACTTAAATAAAATTTAAATTATTAAAAACAAGTTGGTTGTGATTTTTTTCATGGTGCAAGAACCATGTTAAAACCACACTAGATAAAAATTTTAAGAGATAAATGTATGGCACATTAATTCAGTGAAGTAGTAAAAATATCATAAGTCAATGCCAAAACAAGAGTAAAATATTAATTAATCCTAAAAAAACAATTCAAGACCAGTAAAAGGAGAAAGAAGTGCTCCTTCAGACTTGCATGCTTCGAGAGAGTACACGTACGCACTATGGTTCAGAGATTATTAGGCCAAAAATGTTATTGATATAAGCATTAAATAATAAATATTTAAAGAATGTGCAGTATTCCAAATATATAGTACTACTTAAAACTTATCAGTAAGCATTGTGGATTATAAGTTAATCAGCCAATTTTTCTGTCCCCAAAATAAGATTAAATTACAGGATTCTTTTTTTGATGTAATCAAAAATTAAAACAGAAAACACGTAATCACTTTAAAATAAGCCATTCTATGTAAATAGTATTTCTCCTTCAAAAAATGCAATACAAAGTAATAAATATTAGACATTTGTTTCAGAGGTATACTCTTTCAACAATTGGTTCTCTTGTTGTTGTGTAAATGTTGTACCTGCCAGATAACATAAAATTGCTAAATAAACATTCTTCATCTTGCTTTGCATCTTGAATTGTGTAATGTACTTTGTACACTAACAATTTTAAGCATTTTTCGACATATACAATCGAAGAGTAATTACTAATACAAGAATTTTATTACACATCATTTCCAATATTACAACTATAGGTAAATACATACTATTCTACAATATTCAATTTTTTTAAGGGGAAATGGTATGTTTTACACAAAAAATTTTCATTTAAGGATTTTCAAAATTTGTTTGGTGCCCTCCCATGTGTATATACTATACTGATTTTGTGCTCAAAATTTCATAAAGAACTAGCCATTTAATTTTTAAGGAAAAATTTGTGAAGTGATTTTAAAATGCTACTCCTCCTACAAAAATGTACATACACACATGAAATTTGTTTTACAAGTATGTCAAACTATGCATAACAGAAGTTAGTATGTGTTTTGCGATAACATGATTGGTATTCGTGCAATACTTTTTATGAATGCTTATTGAAAATTCCTTAGAGTATAAATTCAGAGTTCAATTATTTTTTAAGAAATAAGTATTGCTTTGATTCAAAAATGTATACCAACTTTTGTTGCATGTACTATAAGCAATAGGTCAAAAAAAAAAATTCAAAGCATTAAACACAATAGAAAAAAGCCTTAGCATTTTAAATGAAGACAAACTAGTCATTTTATCTTTCTGAGATAAGTCAGTTGAAAGTTTTGATTTGCCATAGGAATGTAAATAAAAACTAATGTAAAAGCTATCATAATTCTACATTTTTTAAATTGAGCTTTCAGGTTTTATGTGGTTATAGAAAAGAATATATAAAAAATAATTTAGGGTTAAAAAAATTAGATTTGGTTTTTAGAACGATTTCTGTCATCTGAATGGTACAGTGTCCCCTTAATATCTAAACTTTAGTTTTTTACAAAAATTATATAACTAAATGTATATTAATTTTTAAAAACTTCATTTTTTTTCTTCATTTAAAATTTTGATTTCTGTAAAAAAATATTAAATTCAGTTTAACAACACATGATGCAATTTTTTCAAAGATATAAAATTAAAGTTTGTTTTGCATACTTTTAAAGTTCAGTGTTGTTTTGAATTGCTAAAATTATCATCGCACAAATTTATATAACCATTGGAAATGAGATGCAATAAACACATGAGCTCATAGCCTGAGCAGTTGCAGTGAAATCTTGATGCAACTAGGCATGTATAGCAAGGCTGATATACTGTCCTAGCAAATAGTCATGTTGGCATGGGAGTTTGAATGTTAAGTCCTTTAACTCTATAAAGCAGTAATTCTCAACTACTGTGTCATAGCAATCTTGTGTGCTACCAAATTTTTATTTTACATTGATTATACTCAGAGAAAAAAAATTTTAAAGTCTGGAATTTAATCATTGGGCCGTTTTATAGAAATACACTGTTCATAAAATTGTTATTGACCATTTGACAAGACTAGAAAGGAGAGTTATTCATTACTTTCCAAATTTAAGATATAAAAAAATTTGATTGGGTTCATAATTCACATTTGGGTTAACAGAATTCATATTTAAATGTAACTTTAAATGAAGAGGAACTAATTTCTCTCTGAAATAATCAAGATTTAATTTCAAAACATTCGAAAGAGTTTATTCATTTTTTATTAAAATTAGAGGTGATTATCCCATACTAGCCAAAAAGCTTTAGTTTCTTACATCTTATTCGTGTGAATTCGGATTTTCAGCATTAATAAATATAAAAATGAAAAAAAGGTTGAAACTTTTAAATATAGATGACAAAATAAGAGTGGCATTATCATTTTTGTGACCAAAAATAAACATAATCGAGCTCAAATTTCCCATTAAATGTATTCTTACAACTAATTTATTAATTACTCAATCAACTTTTGTTGCATTTGTCGTACATACTATTTTATTTAACGTTGAAAATTATATTAATTACTTTACATAGTGTATTGCAGAAAGGTAGAATTCTATTAACTTATTTTGTTAGTGTGCCACCAAATTTTAAAACTGTTAAAAGTACACCACAACAAAAACAAAATTGAGAATCACTGCAGTAAAAGCTGAATGGTTTGTCTCTTACAAGAAAAATCTACAATTATAAGCCCATATACACAATTTTTTAAAAATTGATCAGTTTTAATAATTCTATTATGATTGATTGATTCACTGTGTAAGCCATAGTTACTTAAGTCACAATGTTTGCACTTTTGTACATAAAAGATTAAGCATAAAATTCCATCAAGTAGCATTGAAAGTAGATTGTATTTTGCATTTTGAAACTCTTTATACCTCAGTTCAGCACTTTGCAATGTTCTCTGTTACCTAAAAAAATTGGCAAATAAGCTATTTCATCATGTATTGAATGTATTATATTCTATCTCTACTTCATTTTTTCTTCTGATAAATATCACTAATAGGTCAAAGAAGAGTCGAGTTTATCATGGTCTTCAAGGCAATTACAATTGATCTGCTACGCTGATTACCAAACAACTTTTAATGGTCTTGAATTTTCTCCATCTGATTATTCATGATCAATTATATTTATGCATCATTAGTGATTGCTAAATGATTTCCATCAGACTTGGAATGTAATAAAGGATCTAGAACCACTAATGCACCTAAATTGATCTTTTATTATCTCAGCAATTTTGAATTTGTATCCCATACATTGAGTGTGTATGCATTATCCTAAATATATTGAAATTTAACTTAATAGCCCACTGTAACCTTATAATTGCAAAACTTTATCATACATAAAAGCAACACACACAAAATTATTATTGAAATGCAAACTCAGAGCTGTTATATATATACCTTTTTTTAGTAAAAAATGTCTCTTGCAACAGATGGCTTACTTGGCTTCTACCTGCAGACAACTTAGCAAGGCACTTATTATATATTTCAAGTTAATGGTGCTGCAAACAGTTATCAATGCTGTTATTATTTATCTCAGAGACATTACATAAGTATTCATGTGAAAATACTAAAATTATTTAGTAAATTGTAAACATATTAGCATGTGACCTGAAAGTTATGCTGGGCCACAGTGTAAGATGTACCTTGTAATTTTAAAAATAGCCTCATGTTGCTTCCAATTACAAATTTAACAATCCCATTATAAGTAAAATGTTCTGTTCTTTTAATACAGCCATTAATAGGTATGATAGTCACATTTTAATTGAAATATACATATTGCCACTTAACATAGTATAATTTTTAAAAATCCCAAGTTTTTTAACCAATTTGCTGTAAAATTATTATCATAACATTGTGTATATTTAGGAAAAAAATTGTACATCATTATCTACTAGGAATATTGCATAACATTCATTAAAATATATAATTTTTAAAATTTAGGGTGTATTGAAACAAGAATTTGCTAATGTTTCACATAAATATCCCCAATAATGAAAAATTCAAATTAAGCAATAAATTTGTCAGTAAATTTTATTTTAATTTTTAAGACTGTACATTAGCAACACTTTCATATGATGATCGCAAGACTGTATGAAATTGTGACTGCACTTGACCCAAATCATTTTGCCAACTAAAGAGAATTTCACGCAACTGTTGCCATTGAGGTTTTCCGAAAGTTCTGTGCATGGTGGAACTTACAAGAACTCGTTGTTGAAGTTCATCAATTTTTGCTCGGGCTAATTTTGTTCGCAGAACTAAAAGAAAAAGAAAAGCTTTAAGCCATTCTAAAACATTTTACCCTAATACATTTGTTTAATATAAAATTTATTCTATAATGTAATAACTACAATCCCTTTCAAATTATCTATGCCTAAATTTATATTCTAAATCTGAAGAAGTCTAATTTTCATCCAAATGGATAGTTTCAAAATAGGTTACAATAAAGCTACTTTCTGGCAGCTTTGATTTATTTTAACACCACTTTTATAAATTAATTTTCAATTTTCCAATACTCTAATGACTCTATATAATAAAACCATTTAATATTTAATTAAAGGTAAGTTTTCACACACAAAAAATTGCTCATTTCCATGTAGGCCTGATGAAAAATTTAACAAATAGAGAAAGTTACCATCAATAACGAAACTCTCTACTTCTTCAGGTTTCAACTGTAATTCCTGTTCAATGATGCTAAACGGAATCTCCTTTTGTGTTTCAGACATTTGCATGAAAGTTAAAAGTCTCATTTTCTGAAGATTTTGTTCATGAGATAGACCTGAAAAGTAATGTTTAAAAAACTGCATTTAATTAGTGTTGAAAAATTATTTTTTAAAACTTGTGATACATGTTCAACAATGAGAAGGGGGCTACATTTGACATGTTAAATTTGTAAAAGAAATGTACATAAACACGCTAAAAATATCAAGGAATGTTTATTTAACAGACTGCTGCTAAACAGGAAATTTTTCTGGGAGCCATTCATAGAAATTTAAAATTATATAATTAAAATTTGATAAAATACTTCTAAAGAGCATTGTTTTAAATATGTTACAAATAAAATTAGTAGCATATTTAAAACACATTATTAAGAATCAAATATATATAAATAAATACATTTACTATTCTGTTAAAATTTAATATTTGAATTTTATTCTGAAAAGATATTGAAAATCAACATATTTACATAAAAATATTTATATAAAGACCAAAAAGTATATAATAATGTATTTATTAGGAAAAAGAAATTAGTCCAAAATAAGATACAATAAAAGCTAAATGAAATACTAGAAACACACTCATCTTAATATCAAAATGAACTGTCCAATACATTTTATTCCACACAAATTAAAACTACAGTGACAATCATTTAACACGAAACTGAGGAGATTGAAATATTGTTCGTGTTAAAGGATATTGCACACAAAAAAAAACATAAATTCAACAAAATTTAGTTTATTTACATAGATATGTATAAATGCATGTATTTAATAAAAATCAATGAAACAAAAACATTCACAGGAACTTAATGAAATTTAGTATAAAATTTTCTAAAGTTTTTTTGAAAAACAAAACATTTACTGGGTTTTCAGAAAATAATCTGTTATTTTTCTTAGTAGTCTTTTTTTAGCATCAAATTGTTCAATGTCCTCCATTTTATTATTTGTTTCACTATTGGAATGTCTAAATAATAGCACATACTTTTCATGATGTTCCTCATTTCGGATGATGTGGGAACAGGTGCTGCATTATTCATTTCATTTTGTCATTGGAATCTGCATCAATGAAATTTTTTGAACATTGAACAAACTCTAAAATGTCTTTGTCTGCTATAACTGGGGCTGTACACACATTAGCATCTACTGCAATGAAATCTTCCAATGATACTGTAGAACATTCCAATAATACAGAAACTTTCTCAAACATTTCATTAAGTGTTGGCTCAGTTTAAACATCCTCCTTCCCCAGACAGAGGCGGATTAAGTTAGTTGGAGGCCCATGGGCTTAAGAGTCAAAAAACTAAAATAGTGAAAAGAGTCGCTTACTTTAAATTCCCAAAATAAAATGAATTGCTATAATAAAACTCATCGGCTAAAGAAAAATCTTAACTGTACATAAAAAAAATTGAAAACCTTACTTAAGAGCTTACAGTTTTGTTATACAGTTTGATTTCTCTTTGGCAATTCATCTCAATCATTTTTACCATATCTATTTTGTCCAAAACATTTTATTCTGTATATAATTTGGCTTTGTTGTTCAATTTGTCTTTTCTCCCCATAGTACTTCTTAAATTATTTTTAACACATTTTAAAACTAAAAAAGATCATTCACCTGATGCATTCGATTTCGGTATTGTTAAAAATATTTTCAAAAGTTTTTCTACATTAGGATTTTTCTTGTATCTCGATAAATTTCTAGCGGGGGTTTCATTGTATCTTTGTTTTGTTTTCATTTCTTGTTCCAAGGTGGCATGGTTGATTTGTCGCTGGCCTTTGCACTCATCAAGCTTGGGGCCCCTGGCGGCCTGCAGGTCCGACACCCGCTTAATCCGCCACTGTCCCCAGAAGGGAAATTTTTTCATGTTAAGAGAGAAAAAAATGCATGAAAATACAAAGTAGTTTGTCGAGACCCTTGTATTATTTTGTATTAACCAATATTTTGTCTAAGTGTTTTCTCATTAGACATATTTCACTGTACTTATTTGCTGCTCATTTGGCCAATTCTCAAGCACAGTTTTTCAAACTTATTGTTGCGCCCCTGACTCTAACTTGAAGAAATTAGAGGAACACCAATTGAGAGCTGCCTTTATCATCACTGGGTTAAAGCGCAATTGTTTTTCCAATATTGGAATTTTCGAGGCAACCTTTTCAATATCAAAGACAGACCAGACAGGTCCAAAAAATAACTCTAGGTAAATAAACCAAGTTTACAGGTTAGGTTAACACAACAAAACTTCCTATGTATCTAAATAACTGAAGAAATAGTCAAATATTAAAGAAAAACAACCCATTCAGTCAAATTGAGTCCCAGAACTTACTGGCAATGTAGAGCCTTACTCAATGCAACTTTGCTTGAATCCTTTGGTGAGATTCTCCAGAGTCCCCACATCCACTATACCTTACTTCTCCTGCCTTTAAGAAAGATTTTATCCTGCAATCCACTTTAGATAATTAGTACTGGAGATCATTAACAACATCTTTAATAATGCCATTAAAATTTACATTGATGGCAGTAAAATATCTGGCAAAACATGTAGTAGTATCTACATTGATACCCATAAGTGAAAATTGACTACTAAAAAATATTATCTGCTCAGTTTTCAGAAGGAGATTAATAGCAATTGATGTGAGATACCCAACTGAGAAGATTTGATTCTCTGGATTCTTTCCAACAGCTAGATCTTGCTCCAACATTTTACAATTGATTCTTCGTCAGCAACAAGGCCAATTTCTGTATCCTGTAGAGGCTGAAACTTAAATCGCTACACAACAATAACTATTTTCAGTTGATCCCATCTCATGTTGACCTTCAAGGCAATAATATGGCAAATCAATTAGTAAAAAAAAAAGGTTTTTATCTTCTAACTCTCTACTTTGCTTTCTGGAATTATATTCAAGAAAAAATCAAAATATGATAGAGTGATGGGTGCCTCCCACTCATCATTGGTATGAAAGTAAAAGTGAGATGCTCCCAGACTACATTCTCACATCTTACCAGTGATCAGATCACCTCTTGGTCTCATAGGACACAAAGATCTTCACAACCTGCATCAAATGGCAAGTTGACCAGTCTTCTACCAAACATATGTCTTATGGATTTTATCTAATTTTGTCAGTCTCCACAGGATTAACAATACAACATAATACATTCTTTAATGGTGAATCAATAGAAGTAAGCAAAACCATTTTAGCATTCGTAGATAAACAATAAAATTTAGGAAGTGTAAACCTGTTTTACTCTAAATTGAACAGTACAAATTAATACATTATATTTTAAAAAAAATTTCTCTATGTAGTTAAACTGAAGAGGAATCCATTATAATTAATGCTATTAAAAATTATCTGCAGACAAAGAGCAAAATTTAGAGAAAAGAACTTACTATTCAAATAATTTTATAAAGTTATAATACATATACCCATTTATAATATGTCCTTACACTTTTGAAATATGTAAAACACCATTTTCTACTTTAACAGATAAGATTAAGTAAAAGTTTAGTATTACAATATAGGGTCGAAAAAACAGGAAGTTAGATCCTTTTTACTAGTAAAAAGATTGTGCAAAATTTATGTTTTATTCTTTAACATTAGGGTTAAAAAAGCAAATAAAATATCCATAAAAATAATATTTACCTAATGAATTGACAAAGTCCTTGTTTGCTGTATAAAATGCCAAGTAAGATGATAACTTCTCAGAAACAAATATAGTTAGCAAATCATGAATCAATTCTCCTTCTAAAAATCTTACGGGCTTCAAGACAAGCAAGTGGTCCATCAAAAATGTGTTGGGATCACCAAGAGATGTAACAATACATCTGAAAATAATATAAATTTTAAAAACATTGAATTCTTATTTTAAGAATCAGATCCTGTAGAAAAGTGTTATAAAGACACTGCAATATTAAGATTGAAATTTAGCTAATGGTTAAATGTAATAAAAGTTTAACAATCAAAACAAAACCAACTAATAAGCATTTATATACAAGAAATTATTACAAATTCATTAATTTCAAAGAAACAAAATATATAGATTTAAAAAAAGGAATGTTAAGAAAATTCCTTTCACTTGGAATTTAAAAGAAAGAAAACAGTGAATTTGATATCTTTTTGAAAATACGGAAGTGCAGATCAAGAATATGCTGTACAAATTTTAAAAATCTTTAACTATACAAATCATAACTTATCACAATATAAATGATACAGCCCTCTCAAACCACACATTTGAATTTATTTTCATCAGAAGAAATGAGGAAAAGGGAGAGGAAAACTGTAAAAATTGTATTCCAAAATTCAGTTGAAAATGCTTTTGAAAAAAATCTTAAACTAGAAGTATGGATGAAATATAAGAGTATAATTTTCAAAATAAATTTTCAATTAACTGTTGCAATACTTTTCTTTCATTACTGATCTATTTCTAAGTTTATTTTAGATATATATATAAAGAAGATTAAATAATTTTAAAAGATATCCAAATATCAAAAGAGAAAAACAAAAAAAAATTAGGAAGTTTAATTAATTTTTTATAAATTACTAAACTTAAACAAAAAAAAAGCTGCATAAAACTCTTTATCATAAAAAACAAAACCAAAAATATTACTTTCATGTTCAAAATATGAATGCTATTAATTAATAATCCTGAATTAACTTAAAAATTTAACTTCAACATAAGGAAAAAATTAATTTCAGAAAGCAAAATATTTAGAAGTCAAAAGATCCAGATGGATAAGTTTTTTTAAAATAGCTGTTTAAAATCTAGCAAACAAAGATGACACTTGAACTGTATAATAGCTACTTCAGAGATAAGCTCAATACAAAACAGTTAATGAACAACTGAACTTTTAAAGAATGTAATTAAATGTTTAAAAACTGTCTACAGGGGATTTTGCAATATTCAAAATTTTAAAAAAGTAATCAAACAACAAGATTAACAAATCTAACTTTAGTCAGAAATATAAAGTTTCAAGTACCATTTAAAATTAAATCCCTGTAACTGATATCTTATTAATTTTTTTTCTTTCTTTTGAAAGACCACTTTTAATTCATATAGTCTAGTTTAGTTACATTTATTAATTTATTGTTACACCTAATGAAAATAATGATTTACCATAGAATCACAAATATACTATAAACATTGCTATAATTGAATTTTCTATCATTTAATAGTACAATAAAAAAAAGGTAAAAAGAATAGAATTGTGAATTTAATACATTAACTTCTCATTCTTCAATATTCACCCCCCTCCCCTCTTTTTTATGAATTTCAGACCCAAAAAAAATCATTTTCTTTTACTGCAGAAAATTAATATATATTCTATCCAGAAGAGAAAAATGCAAATTATTTTTATCAATAAGCAGTTCTTTTACTTGCTTTATAGTTAGAAAAATATGTGAAGCCCTGTTCACTGATCTTCAATACTCCCTGTAATGCACCTTAGTTTTAAATTTTAAAATGTACACTGTGATAATATATATATTAATTCTACTGCTTTGAGGTGTTTAAGATAAATATCTACAAAAAAATAATAAAAATATTTGTTTAAAGATATTTGGACCATTACATTTAGGATAATTTATTTTAAAAATAATTTTGGCAAATAGTACCTCATTGTTAAAACAGCATTACAATCCTCTTTGGACACCAGAGTGTAAAAATCACATTTATCAAAAAACCGAAATCATTGCAACATATTACGTTTTGCTTACTTTAAAAAACAAAATTTTGATAATAAATATCAAAAATATCTTGAATGGTTTTTTATTTGAAATGATAACACAAATCACAAAATTCATTACATGTCAAAAGTGCTCCATGTGAGAAATTTCACTGTGATAATTGTGAAGAAAGTAATATTAGTTGCTCCATCGTGTACAAATATACAAAAATATCACGGAAATTAAAAAGATGGGTAAGTAGCAATGAATTCAGTTTCAAGGATACAACTTTTTCTTTGCACTGCATGCCATGCAATGCCGACAAAACGAGCACAAAAAACACCGAATATATGACATGCGACACTGACAGAAAATGGGTTAATTATTTTAATTTTTGTAACATGACAAACTAAATTTAAAAACATTACTTAAAAAATAACTTAAAACTATCAATAACAAAATAAAATTTTACTTGTGTGCATCGTCCCTAGCCTGTGAGGCATTATCTTCAGTATATGTACCAAGTAACTCAATCATTACTTTTGCAGCCATTTCACTGTAACAATTATATAAAAAAAGTTATTTATTTGAACCAAATATTTTTTAAAACACAAATTATTTTAGTAAATTTAATTTGAAAAATCTGTTAACACCATTTTGTTAACATTACCATATTTAAAAGCAAAGAATATTTTTTCACTTTGTTTCATAATTTAATAATTAAACATATCATAAAATGTTACATTTTATTCTCTGCTTTAAGATTTAATCATTAAACATTGAAAGCAGTTATGCTATATTTCAGGAATAAATATGCTACTGTTTACTACTTTTTTTCAAAAAAATTTCAAAACAAATTTGTAGATAATTATTTGAAAATGCAATTTTAGACTATCAAAATGACTTACCTTTGTTTGCTCTCTACTAATACTTCATGTAACAATCTTAGAAGTTTTTGAGTTTTTTCCGTACCTACTTTCATTTCGGCTAACCATGATTTCATCTTTAAAAAATATGAAAAATTGTATCATATACCTTTTAATGAGAAAATCGTAAAATGTGACATTTAAATAATTTAAGTCAATCATGTAAATGTCAAGATACAATTTTGGCATAATAAATTTAATACATTTTTGGCATTATAAATTTAATACATTTATATAAATTTATAACCCTTTTTAGTATCACAGAAAAAAATAAACTTCTATAAAAATTAAAATTTAATACAACATATGATTTGTAGTCTTTGCCAGTACAAGTCATGTAATGCTATAATAAATTAAAAGAAATAATGGGAGGGAAGGGGAATTGCAATTCTAATTCATTGTTAAAATATACAAAGAAAATTGCAATACTTTGAAGAATTAAATTCTAGAGTACATAAATGGTTGTAACCAAAATGGTCAATTTTAGGGATGACTAAAAAAGAAGAGAATCGATTTTTTTAAAAAATGTTATTTTCATTTGGAACATTCCAGCTATATGAGCACATTATTGCCAGCATATGAGGTCATTTACACCTAATATCAGTCTTTAAGGAAATTATAAATGCAATTTTAACATATTTGTCATAATGAATTGATATGTCACTAGCAAAGTATTTCTTCGGCAAAAAAATGGCTAAATTACCAGAAGGGGGATCTGTTGATGAAATATCCAAAAATTGTCAAGTTTTAAATATTATTCCATATCTAAATTGTTTAATTGCTATGTGGAAGCCACATAGCAATTAAACAATTTAGGTGTGGAATTTATAACAACCTTATAAATGAATTTGTCATATCTATGCACCATATTCCAAGGTTCATCAAGTAACTGTTGTTTCTTAATTTATATGGTCACTTATTTATACTTCATATAATTATTAAATAAAATGCATGAAATAATAGTGAATAAAGATGAAATTTCATGCTTTCATTTAATCTTAAGTTGCATCTTCTACACCTACAGAAAAACTACATTTACTAATTCTTAAAATAAATAAACTTTGTGATAAATAATTCTTAATTATAACAATGCTACATTTTTAATTATAACATTTATATGTTACTTTACTAGATAAGTTAGAGTGTGAATAGATTTTTAACTTTCATAATATACATCTTAAAAATAAGTGAATATTTACTTTTAAAACTTAATTAACAGTATACCTTGTTTAAATCCTTGAAAACTGAATTAATATTGTCAGTTTGTCCAGCCACCCGCACAAGATTGAAATAAACTTCATAACGTAATGAAGAATGCTCCCCAATTCCAGCAAACAGATTCTGTAAACTAAAGATAAAAATACTAGGTTTTTGAAACTTATTGTATCATTTAATAAAAATTTATTTTAAACTAAAATAACTCAGTATTTTACAGCTAATTATCAATTCATGAATTTTTAAAAAATGAAAAAATATTCTACAAGAATTAATACCTTAAAATCACATTGCTTTAAATATCACAAGTTAAAGCCCCTCTCCCCTAGCTACCAAGGAAAAGTTGCATGATTCACTCCCCAATGCCACCATTTTTCACAAAGGTGTCTGTAGCTATATGGTGTATTAGGAGGGAAGGGGACGGAAAAGCATAAATAAGTAAATCCTTCACAAACACAGTCTAAGTCATTGTATTGCAATTCAAATCCTTTGGAAATCCAGTGGAACTTCCATGTAACAAACCCCTATTTAGCAGATTTCTCTATTTTACAAACTTTTTTCAGGAATCAAGAACATTTTACTATTTTCTTCATAAAATAACCTCCAAATAGCAAAGTGCATTTTCTACTTAATGAACTTTTATTGTTCTGATTAGATTTTTTTTTCCCTCCCATTTTTAAAATGTTTCAGGACATTTTTCAAATTATTATCTCTTTTAGTACATTTTATGGTGATCAATGGCCCTAAACTGGTTTTACCTGGTGCCTAACTCACCAACAGCAATGAAATTGTAGTAATTTTTCAAATAAAAGAATCAAGTAAAATTAAGATTTTATGAGTAATTAAATTTATGGATGTATGTGGTAGTGCAGGCTTAAAATTACTAGGTACAAAATAACGCATGCTTAAAATTACTTCTTGTCTTAAATTAGAAATCATTAAAAAAACTCTTGAATTTAAATATAAAATTATGTTTATAGTTAAAAATACAGTGTATTTTTTGACAATGTTTATTTTTCTTGTTATCCTTCAAGATTTTTTCTTGATGAGTAAGATACAAAAATTAATACATATAGATTTTCAAAAAAAATTGTCAATTACTTTTTTAAAATAATATAAAACAGGGGTGAGCATTGAATAGACTGTGATCGATCAGTGGAATGCAAAGACATTTTGGGATGACCACCATAGGATTAGCAGTTAGTAATTGTATACCAAAATATTCAAGATTGGCTTTCAGTATGCAGACTATGCCTTCCACTGACAAAATTTACGAGCACTAATTTCAGATAAACATGTTTTATTTTATTATATTTTGAACTGTTTCATAATAATTGCATCACTTGATATTATATTTTTGGCTATTAGTATGTTTGTATCCTGTGTTTTGCTTTATGCTGTATTATGATTAAACATGTTTGTATGTTGTAGTTACATATGTAAGTACATATTCCATATTTATTATTAAGGTATTATAAATATCGTAGGCCCCTTTTTTTAGCTTACCACAACTACACCACTGGATAGACCACACCTTGAAAAATTAGAAGTAGCCCATATCCTGGAAAAATTTGCCCACCCTAAATATATAGTTTATGAATTAAAAATTTACTTTAAGGAAACTCTAAAGTATATTTAAATATCAATCTACTATTTAACAAATTTTTCATGTAACGAAACTTTTTTTAAAAATTTAGCAACTTTATTAAATAGAGATCTGGCTGAAGTTTTATAGATAGCAGTGCTATGAAAGTTTACAAGAAAAATAATGTCGTACTTCAGAACGGTGCACATATATCCCACAGGCAGTGAGCGCACCTGCTGAGTAAAGCATTTTTATATGCTTTCTGGTACAGTTAAGGGGGTTAAATAATAAAAAGCAATCATAACTCTTTAAGAAAAAGAAGCTATTGTATGGACCAGGATTTTTTTCATTTCATTACATCTAAATTTTTCATTTTTGTATATGTTACCTTTCTTTCCAAAATATAGTGATTTAACGAAAATACATGAAATTAAAAAAAATTAGCTGTTCACACAGTCTAAAATTAATTTTATGTTATGGTAGATAATGAAATTTTAAGACATTAAAAAAAGAATTCTTAAGGGGACACAGTACAATCCAATTAACAAAAATGGGTCAAAAAATCAATTTTAATTTTTTTTAACTTAAATTATTTTTTATATACTTTTCTATAACTTGACAAAAATTAAAAGCTCTAAATTTAAAAAACGCAGAATTATGATAGCTTTTGCATTCGTTTTTATTCACTTCCCTATGGAAAATTAAAATTTTAAACTTACTTATCTCAGAAAGATAAAATAACTAGTTTGTCTTCATTTAAAATGCTAAGGCTTTTTTTTTTTCTATTATGCCTAATGCTTTGAATTTTTTTCTACCTATTGCTAATAGTACATGTAACAAAAGTTGGTATGCATTTTTGAATCAAAGCAATACTTATTTTTTTAAAAATAATTGAACTCAGAATTTGTACATTTTTTAAGGAATTTTCAATAAGCATTCATAAAAAGAAGTACTGTATGAATACCAATCATGTTATCGCAAAACCCATATCAACTTTTGTTATGCATAGTTTGATGTACTTGTAAATCAAATTTCATGCATGTATGTTAAGTTTTGAAAGAGGAGTAGCATTTTAAAATCACTTCACAAATTTTAAGTTTTTTTTCCATAAAAAATTAAATGGCTAGCTTTTTATGAAATTTTGATTACAAAATCTGTTTTACATAGTATACACACGAAGGCGGCAAAAAATTTTGAAAATCCTTAAACTAAAAAGTTTTGCTTAAATTGCACTATGTCCCCTTAAAAAGAACATTTTATAGGAACTCATGTAACATATATACAGTAACATACATAAAACCTAGAATATAAAATTACTTTTTTTAAGGGAATCAAATTATTTATATAAAAATACATTCATTACTTTTCTCTTTAAATTTGTCAAAACAGTTTTGCCTTGCAAGTAGTAAAAACTTCATTCTTTATTTTTTTTTAGGATAAACTTAGATTCAGTTCTAGCTCAAGGAGGAAAACAGGCAAGATGCAAAAATTGCCAGAGGGAGTTTACTTACAAGAAGGTCCATTTTAATTATCGATGAATGTAGATTAAACAAATAAATTCGACATTCAGAAATAAGAATTCTGCACTTGTAAAATAAAGTTGGCCTATAAAATATGGAATAACTAAGATTAATATTTAAGCAAACCTTATCACAAATGAACATTGAAAATACTTGCAACTACACTTGTTTTAATTACATTTTCTTGCAAATTAAAATAAAAGTTAATATGCATACTAACAAAAAAAAACAGGACATCATCTACAAAAATATAAATGTTTTTATGAGGAAATAAATCAAAACAAGAAACTTACACTTTAAAAGCGACACATCCCATTTTTAAAGAAGGAGCCCTGGTCAATTTTTCACAAAATAAATTTACAAGAGGTTCACTTTCACTCTGAGGAACCATGATTAGAAGAGATACTATGCTATTAAGTGTGCATTCAGCATCTATAAAAATATTAGTGAAAAAATTCTTAAATCAAACAAAAAAAATCATGATATTTATATACAGTCGACTCTTGCTAATTCAAACCTTCAATAATACGAATTTCTCACTAACTCAAAGTATATGCTCAGTCCCTAGAAAAACCCTTGATATTTCGAACCAAAACAATATGTTTTTCGGTACACTCGAGGTTTCGAAGTAAAATCTGTGGCTGGCTAGATTACAACACGTGATAATTCGAAATCTTATAAAACTATCGACAATTCAAAGACTCACTATCATGTATAGTCCTGTACTAAACAGGTTGGAGCTTACAAGTTTTGTGTTGTATTGTTTCTGCATCTCTCACCCTGTAACCTAGCCCCTTTTATGACCATCTGTCAAGATAGTATTGCGTATTTTGCATCGGACCGACACGACAATTTATGGCTCATCTGAGAAACGTATAGCATGTGGAACCAAATAGGGCATAGGCCGGACTGGACCCTGCCTTGAACCGATGGTGTTGAGGACAGTGTCTGAGGGAACCGGGTGTGAAATGATTTTATTCCCAATGAGGAATGGAAGATAACAGATTTTTTCGTCAAAAAAAATTAATATGTGTGTACAGTATATATTATTTTAACAATTGTTTTAAATATATAAATTTATTGTTTTAATACAGGACTTCTAACTTCTATATAATATTTAAACCCCATATAATAGTACTTTTTAAAAAGACTTTAAAATAATTTTATACATATGTACTCTATTATTGTTTTATTATATAGTTTCAAATCTAAATGTGTTAGAAAAAAATTTATCTTCGGTTATTTTGAGAGTTTTTTCCTACCCTCTAGATAATTCGAAGTTTTTCATTGGTCCCTCCAACTCTGAATTATTGAGAGTCGACTGTATGTAGTTTTTCATAGGAAATAAAATTTTAAAAAACATATAAGGCACAAAAAAAGATAAAACATCAATAGTAATAAATGACTCCATAGCACAAAGTTTTTGTGCCAAAATCAAACTTTGGGTGAGAGTGAGAGAATATTAACGTCACACTGAAGGGCTTTTGGTGACGGTCAGCGTAATTTTGAACCATGGTCAAGTGATGCGGACGACACCTGAGCTGGCACCCCCTCTCCTAACTACCACACCACACCAATGGGAGGACGTTTGAGCTCTCGACAGATTTAACGTGCATCGCTCCCCTACACGGCGGATCTTTAGTGGTACCAGGATCGAACTCATGACACGCTAGCCATGATCCGATGCCTAGACCACTCGGCCACTGCGGCCAAATCAAACTTTGGATTCTTAGACTTTCTTGTTAAATATATATTTCCTGCTCTACTGAATTAGAATTTCTAAATTAAATAAAAATTTAAACTTTCAGGAAGATATTCAGTAGAATATGATTCTTTACAGCTTTATACAATACATAAAATTGTACTTTGTTTTTAATAAATGAATAATATAGATTAAAATCTAATCACAAACATCCAGCATTATTTCATTTGAGTACTTATTTATAAGCCTATCGTCCTTTTTTGTAAAATCAAAAAATGTTGCCAGACTTTATATATTCATAATGTGATAATGAAAAAACATTCCTGTGCATATTTAAATGCAATAAGCTAGTTTTTAAGTTGAGAAAAATCCTCAAGATCTTTGTGAAATCTTGGTACAAACTATTTAAAATCTTCACCAATTTACTAGAGGACAGACTGATACAAAAGTAACATCATTTACAAGCTAATTTTTCAACTAAAATAGTTTTGATTTCAAATAAAAATTCATCAAAAGACCAAAAACTAGTCATCATAAATTTTCAAATACCTTTTGGTCTTTTGATACATAATAAATCCATGATGTACAAAAGACTTTTTAGCTTATGATATAAAATAATGTTGACTTATATTAAGACTTTAAGTTCTGTTTGACTAACAAGACAAAAATCTGATATACATTAAAAATTACTATTTTAATTTACTATTTTCATTCAAAGAGGTTATAAAAATTGTACCTAAAACAAAAAAATTTAATTTACGCAGATATAATAGACCTACAATATTACCTTTTTCTCCTCTCTATTTTAGTAACTCTAAGTTACCTTTATTTATTATTTTTATTTTGTGTCTGCATGTGGTCATCAGTACTGATGATAAGTTGAAGATAGAAATGAATTACATATAGAATTGAGTCATGCATTTGGGGTGGATCCTAGCAGGGCACACTTCTTGGCGACAAATTTTTTGGCGCTAAAAAATTTGGCAATGAAGTTTATATTATGGTAACCCTGCTAAATTTAAGGAATAGTAACCCTATCCAGACCGGATTTTTCGACAGCGGTCATTTTTTTCTGATGGTCAACTTGAAGACGTGTTAGATTTTTCTAGAAAGCTAAAATTGAAGGAATGAGTGGATTTTTTCTTTTTTTTTAAATGAAACAACTGCTGAAAGAATATTTGTTAGAGAGAAAGGAAGATGTGCTGATAAATTCAATTTGGACGATGTTTTTTCTCACTATTGCATCTTAGAAGCAACGGTTTTTCTGTTTTCTTCTTGAAGCCATTATGGATACCACGTTTTCTTTTTTGAAGCTCGACAAATGGATTTTTTTTTCTTTTGAATGAAAGATGCAACAAAGAAATGCTTGCTTTGAGAATGAGTGAACGATTGAAAATATTTCGGTAGGTATGGATGTTCGAAATATGAAAATTTGTTTTTTAGAGAAATGGAGATCGTTAGTTCATCAGCCTAAGGCATTCATATTGGATTTCTTTTCCCATTGTAGAGATTTAGAAGCGACGCTTTTTCAGTTTTTCTTGTTGAAGCTGTTTTAGAAACCACGTTTTTTTCGTAGAAAGACGACAGATGGATTTTTTTTTCTTAATAAAAGGTAAGAAAGCAATGATTGTTTTTTGTGTGAATGAAGGATTGATAGAATCTTGTTATGGATGCTCGAAATTTGCTTTTAATTTCTTATTTTTGATTTTATGTTTCCTTTGTTGACAGTTTTGGAAACCACGTTTTTTCGATGTTTTTCGTCTCTTGACGCCATTTTGAAAACCACGTTTTCCCCTCTTGTTTACGTCTCTGACGCCATTTTGAAAAACGCGTTTTTTTACTTGGCGCCATTTGGCGAAAAACTTTTGTCGCCAAATACAGCAGTGTGCTGTGCTAGGATTTTACCCAAAAACAGTTATTTGTTTCGAGTTAGTATTTTGTTGCCGCACAGAACAGAGTGAATTCATAAGTAGATAAATTAAATCAATTTTACAATATAGAAAAATTTATTTTAACATTTAAATGTATGTTACTTCAATAAATTTTATTAATTTACCTGCTTCATTTGCCTCTCGAAAGCAGAAATCGGAGGCATTTATAACATCTTGCAAGTCAGCTAAATAGCCTTCTTCAGAATTTTCTTCTGATATATCAGCACCCAAACTTTTTAAATAGCTTCTTAAATCAAAGTACTGAAAATATATATAAATATACATATTTTTTTAAAAATTCAAAGTCAGTAAGATATTATAGATTGCCAAATAAAAGCTATAAAATAAAAGAAAATAGAAAATTCTTATGTTTTTAACTTTAATCTGACAATCACTTGATAGTGAGAGATTTATATGAAGTATTGTTACTCATCTGGTGAAAAAATTTCAAAAATATTGCACTGCATGGCATGAAAAATGTTACATGATCTCGTTTAGTAACTTAAGATAAAATGTAATGTTTTAAATCAGGCATGTCAAACTCATAAGATATTATGGCCACGTTTTTATTGCCAAAAAAATTAATGAAAGCCAAATAAATGTACAGATTTTCTTTAATATTAGCACAAAAAAAAAAAAAGAGTACTTGCATATTATCACAACCAATTGGCAACATTTTATGAAAAGAAGCACATGATTATCAATTCAACATATACGATACATGCAAAATTGAGGTCGCCAACTTGGTGAGTTATCTTGAATGTTGGTGACTGTTGCTATAATATGCAAGTACCAAAAAAAGTTTAGTGTTTGTCTTATTTTAATTCTGCACCAGTTTATGATATAACGAGTGCCTATATTTTGGCTGAGCCTCAAAAATGTACATTGCAGGCAACGATTCTGACACCCCTATTTTAAATTAATAGAATTTAATTAACTAGTAATGCATACAAAAATAAATTTCATAAATAGATATAAAAAGAATAAATGGAAATCAAAGATTAAAATCTTATTACTGGACTATTTTTCACAAAAAAAAAACTGAATGGAACAAGAAATGAATAAATTTTAAGTTTTTTTTTTTGTTTTTTGTTATTGCTCTTGTTTTGCTTAATGTATTCTCCCCCTCCCATCTTCTTTTACTACAGAGATTCTATGTGGATGTTGTTAAAATTTCAAAATAAGCTTTATCCCGCCAATATTAACATAAAAAACATGTTCAAACCTTTTTCAATTTAAATTTACTACCAGTCAAAGTTTAACATATAAATTAAAATAACTATAAAAATTAATGAAAATTGATAATATCAAAATTATAAGATTTTAAAAAAGGCTTACAGGAAGAGCATTTAAAATCTTCATAAACTTAACTACATGCCCATAAGAATGCCACATTTAACATCATCCGTTTTCTTTGTTATAACATATGTTATCAACTATAAGCTGGTGGTGATAAAAAATCAAACTACTTAATTTTTTTCAATGAATTCAATTTGAAAGGCAATGTTAATCGAAGAACGTAAGTATTTTAAAAATCAAATAAAAGTTCCATTCACACTTTAATTTTTTTATAAGTAATGGGAAAAACAAATCTTTCCAGGCGTTTTTTCCAAGGCCAATATCTATTTACATTTGTCATTTTACCTACTAATTTAAATAGTTAACTGAAGTAATATTGAAAAAAATATATGGATCAGAAAAGTAAACATTTAATAAGTAACTGCAGAACATGCAGTTTTACTTTTTATAATGTGGAAGATAGAAGCAAATAAAAGAATTAGATTATTTTTAAGTCAATCACACACCACTGTCAACGTGTGTCCATGATTTTTATTTAAAAGGATATCATAGAGAGACACAACCTAAAATTTTTCGGATATTATTTTTTCTATGTGTATTGATAAACACTTCATAATTTGAAAAAAGAAATGAAATCAATATTTAATCGAAAATTACTGATTTTCAGGTTCATCAACATTCATCAGGTTCTAAATCATCAACATTTCATTACCTGCTCTTCATCAGTAGCATCATTAAATGTTGGTGCGCTCATATTTTCTTTTCTTTAAAATTGCCGATAGTAGTATCTGTTATAGACTTACAAATTTTAATGAAAATTAATGCTTGCAAAACTTTTTACAACACTAATTAGACACGACAAACGGTGTTACGGATACAGTTACGGTTACAGAAGCTTATTACTTCTATCACACAGTG
>BMAO01008216.1:0-21500 GCA_019973975.1 Trichonephila clavata
AATTCTTCTATATATCTAACTAACTATCTAACTCTCCTTCTATCTCTCTCTCCTTCTATCTCTTTCTATCTTTCTTTCTATCTATCTCTCTTCTTCTATCTAACTTTCTATCTCTCTTCTATCTAAATTTCTATCTCTCTTCTATCTAACTAACCAACTAACTAGCAAGCAAACCTGTACTACATATAATAGACCTAATCTGCATATCACGGTTTCTTCTTCAGAAAGGGTTGTTGATATTCATAGCCCAAAGATTTCCCAAGAGGGTTAGTGGAGGGATGAGTATAGATCCGTCACAAATTGAGTATAAATTTTGGATTTTATATGTATCCTTACTGAGCTGAACTGAACTCAGTGACGCAACAGCCTATGAGGGCAAAGGCTTACTGTGCCTGTTTGAGTTTTACGTGACCTTAAGCACTAGGGTGCATATGCACAGATGTTTCGGTCAAGTAGTCAGTCTGACTTGAAATCCCTAGTGCTCAGTTTCCAAGCAAGCTTGGTACTCGTTTATAGATCCACTGAAGGGATGAAAGACTGAGTCGACCTTGCCTAGGATTTGAAACATTGACCTGTGGTGTGGACGCGTGATACACTACCACTCAGCCACTGGGCTTCTCGATATATGTAACATTTTTATATAATTTTTATTGATGTCAATTAAAAATAGCTTGTTCTTAAAATTTTTCGAAATTTTATGAATGAATATTACTTTCCAGTGGTTTCCCGGAAGTTCCCGGGAATGAAAAGAACTGGGAAATCAAAGAAAGCCAAGTTCGGACCTCTGAGATCCAGTGGCGTAATGTACACCCTCACACATACTACAACGCGATTGGCCCAGGCTTCTAGAGGGCTCAAAGCCTGACTGCCGTCAAGTACTTATCCTTTGTATAATCAAACTTGGGGGCCCAAAACCTGACTTCTCAGGAAAAAGCCGAATGTTCTCCATTACTCCACTGCTGAGATCATTTCTCATTCTTGAATCTTACACAGCATGCATAATTATTCACAACAATAAAATTATTACTGTTTGTTATCTGCCTTGAAATCTCTTTTTTAAATGTATATTGCATGCTAGTACGTGAAAAAAATGAAAAAACTTCATTGATATATTTAAAGATGAATACCAAGCAAACTTTTATCCGTGGAAAATAATTAACAAAATAATTAAAAATAAGTAAAAATTTTTACATTCATCAATCACAAATCAGAAACATTTTAAACAAAGATAGATTTCTGTTTAAACTCACGTATCACTGAAAAACCTATCCGACTTTCATAAAATAAATTCAAAATTTTCAGAAACAGAGGGTTTTTTTTTAGCTTATTTTATTAATTTGCTGACTCAAATACTATTTTGTACTGATAACTAACAGCCATACATACCTGGACTTGAAATGGAGCCATACATTATATTTTTTAAAAAAAGCACAAACAAGGTGATGTTAAGACAACGTCTGGTAAATACAGAAACACCATCCGTAATCATCGTAAACATGTAAATACAATAACATTTATTGGCCGAATACTGACCTTTAGTTTCTGGTTTACTGATCTCTTAAATTCTATTTAGTATACTCTTAAGGCTAGTATATCTAAATGTTACGGGAGATAACCTAAATAATACACTTGTTTTTTATTTATCATTTTATTGCTCTTTCTTATTTTGAGCTTACTGTTTCAATGAAGTGACATAACTTAACAATTTTCTACGCCTATCTGGTTATTACTCTGTTACATGTAATACTCATACTCAACTTTCTAACAGATTATGTCAACACAAGATATAGATATATATTATAAATCATAACATCAAGGTACATGAAAGTATAATATCACTATTCTTTATAAAGCACAGATAATTTTTATTTTAAGTTAGCGATCTTATCCACCCAGAAAGACTGCAAAGAATGAAGAAAAACAAGAAACAATAATTGTTTCTTTCAGAATTATTAATAAATTCCCTCGAGTAAAAGAATGTTTACACTTAAAGTGAGAAAATTTTAATTCTACAAAGGAAAAAGTAAATATAAAAATGAAATAAGTAAAACTGTTTATCATTATAAAATTGCTTTTGCAAAGAGATATATTCGCAAAAGGTAATTTATCAGCTGGTGATTGTAGACAAGTTTTCAAGCTGTGAACAAAAAAATATCAATCGCAAACAATATTATATCCTGTGCACTGTGCATGAAAAAAGCATTTTTAAGGTATCCGCTACTTGCGAAAACTTTTTTTAAAAAATGGAGAAATAGGGATTTTTTTGTGGTTTTTAGATTTGTTTACTACATTTTAAGAAAACTATGCTAAAATTAAGAAGATAAAAATAAATTATTATTACTAAAATGTGTGGGGAAAATTGGTAAAAATTTACAAAAAAATAATATGAACGCGGTATTAACCCGTATGTATCTGTACCAAAAGTTTATGAACAAATTTTTAATTTTTCAATTCTGATGTGTTGCGATGTTATTCATATTTGAAATGACTTTAAGGATAAGAGATAATTTAACTTTTATAAAAACTTGAGAGCGCTTTATCTTAGTTATTATATAAATTACTTAAATTAACAGTGATTATATTCACATAAGGGACTGTAAATATTGTAATAAAACAGTGATTGTTATATCTGAAAGTTAAAACACTTCTGCTATTATACAGAACACACACAAAAAATTTCAGTGAATTATTTTCAAAACCTTTTGAGCAATCTCTGTCCCCATTTGAGCATTTAAAAAACACATTTCAAGCAAAACGCGTTTTAAAGTATGACATCTTACTTAAAGTAATGACTTCTGATTTTACTGAAACACTTGTAGTTTTTGTTTTAGTGAACGGAAAGTAATAAACTTGGTATTTTTATAATGCAAATAAGATGGTCTATAAAGTAAAATCATAAAAAATTTTGTCAATTTTTGGTAAAATTCACAATTTTAGGATAGTCAGATACTCTAAGGCAGATAAAAATTGAGCTAAGCCGATTCGCATTTGAAAATGGATTGTTGTAATAACTGCTATTGGCGTAACTCAAGGCAAGAATCTCGTGAGATCTGTTGTAGGTATAAAGAAGGATGTTGAGTTATGGTCAGTGGAGTAACGTACACCCCCGCAACCCCGGCGTCACGTTGGGGTCCAGGACTCTAGGGGGCCCAAAAGCCGAATTTGCACGGGGGCTCTAACATATTCTCCTTTGCGCTACTTTTTATGGTGTGAGGTGTTTCCTCAAATCGAAGAAACGCTATCTGTAAAAAGTTGATGACAACTTAAATCAAATATTTTTTATTGTATGTGAAACACTTCGGAACTTTTTAAAAGGGATAAAAATGGAAGTTCTTGCGACTGAGATAATAGCCCCTTCCGAATCATACATCTAAATCCGTAAAAGATTAGATTAAAAGAGAAAATATTAATGCTATATTTGAATGTGTGTGATTGTATTAATCTCTGCTAGAGAGATATAAATGTTTTGGACTCAAAAGATAAAAGAAAAACAGATATTGGAACTTAAAAATATAGATTCTGCAGTATTATAATCAGTGCTGACTTTTAGGACAGCTTTCAATAATTTATATGTATAAAACTGGAGTTAAACTAGTTTTGAGCTAGCCAACTTCCCCCCTTTTCTGTTTATAATACTGAGCCAAATTTTTATTAAAAATAATGAATATAAGCTATTAATTCATTACAATAAGAAAAAAAAACATTTTTAAAGTTGCATTCAAAAATGTATAGACCACAATGAATCGGTGTACATTAAACAAGTTATTGCGAGATTCTGGATCCAAATATAGATTTAAAGCTATAATATTACTGGGTGAATAGCATAGCAATAAGTATAAAATTATTTGCGCTAAGATAATTACAAGCTGTGTTAAGTTAAATACTACATAAATAGAAGTAAATCTAGGAACGTTTTTATAGAATATTAATTAGGTTAAAAATGAAATTATTACCATATATGTCATCAAAAAAACGAAAACTTGTAGCCACCCGGAGATTGCAGGTGTAAGAGGGTTCGGAGAAGAAAATGATGATTTTAAAAATAGTAACTTTTATTTTAGATCTAATATTTTATGAACGGTTTACAACTTATTATTTAACCTTGAGAGCAATCTTAAATTCAAATCTTTATCTAACTTATGAGATTATTTAAAAAGATAAATCTTTGATTGTAGTTCCTTATAAAATTTCTTCGTGAACAACTACAGCTCGGAACAAATTCGCTTCTATTTCCTTTCACAACTGCGGGTGGATATTAAGATGACTATTAACTTCAACTCGAACAACTTTCTGGTCACAAATCACTTTCTACTATTCTAAGATTTCACGATTAACCTCCCACACCCTAGTGCCAGTGTTTAAATAGCATTTATATTAGCATAAAATCTATTCAATCTCTAAGGAATACGGGTTTTAAACTAAAATCGCCCAGTCAAAGGATTGTTCCCTCAAGAGGATTAGTTGAAGTTCTACGGATAGAAGCTGTCACAAATTGTAATATGAAGAATTGACTATGTAACTGTTTTCATAAAAATCCTAAATTAGCTAGACGGTTTTTAGCTGGGCTACCAGTTTTAAAATCTTTAATCTCTTGCTAATTACTATTATAAAAAAGTAGTTCTCTTTTTGTACTTATTTAGGGAGATAACTAAAATTATATCATAATTTATAACATTTTTAAGGAAATTATTTTTATGGAATTGTAAAACTCTTTTAATCATATCATCAATATATATCATATCATCAATTTTTTAGAGTTAAAAAGATCTTCAAAATCTAAACTAAAGACGGCATAAATCCTTTTATCATGATACATGTGTATCCTTACAAAGTCCTGGCCTAACCACAGAAAACAACAAACAGTATCATTCGGCGTATGAATTAAAAAATGCCATAATGAAAAGATGGGAATATATTGGCAATTATTGCTATGATATGTCCTTTTAGATTTGACAGCTTTTCGTTATCCTCTTTTTATATTTCCTGAGAAATTTAAGTTTTTTCTTCCATTTGTGTATAATTTTTATAAATATTCTTAGAGATAACACATTTAATACCTTTGTTTTTAACAAAAGCCTTGGAATAAAAGTAGTCAAAGATTATGGAACAGTATTAATCTGTGATGTAAATAAACCAGGAACCATCACATTTTACAGTATGAATAATTTTTCTTCGAACTACATTTGCATTTCCTACCTGAAATATGTAACATATTTTTTATATATCATATATTGTAATAATTACAAAGAACTTCAAATTAAAGGCTTGAGTTCAAAACTGGCAATTTATGGAGAGTGCTTAGATTTTAGAAATGAAGTATGATGTTTTAATGTATGCCTCATGTACAATATATTTTAGTAGTTGAGAATTGTTTTTCTGTGTTTAAAATGTGGGTTCTGTTTTTTGCTAGTTTAGCTTTATTTTATCCCAATATTTCACGCAGGGATATCTTAAGATTTTTTTTGAAGTCTTGGGCCCCTAAAGTAAGTCCTCACGGTGATTTTTAAAAGTAGACAGTTTATAGCATGCACTGTCAAATATTGATACACACGGTCATTTGAAACAAATACACAGGACTCACAACCCTAGGTACTAACCGGCTCCACCAATGGTCACATTTCGATTAAATGAGTTAAATGATTGTTTATGGTATTAGAGCTAGGCCTAGACACAATCAACGGTTAACACATAATAATGGTCTTGCTTCTTTTACCATTTGTCACGCAGTCTGAATTTCCTAGTTTTTCGAATATGTACGGAAATGATATTCGACTATTAAAATTAGTCGGGTGACGATCTTATTAAGAATGAGTCGAGAACGAAACGAGGTCTCCACCAAGGATGAGACCCTGGTTCTGGGCCCATTCGGCCCATGCTTTGTGAAGTCCCTAATTACATGACAAAAAACTTAATGAAACGTACTTTTTAAATCATGTCCTGGTGGTCTGAGTAGGTACAGAACACTCAAGTAACTTCTATCTTTCTACATACATAAAAAAAATCAATCTTTTCTCTTAAAAACAATGATGCAACCTTAAAAGATTCAGAGGAATGTAGTAATATTGACTGATAAATTAGTCAACGAATACGCTTTTATTAGAGTTATGTTAACCCCCCAAATAACAAACAGGCAGAAACGTGAATCGAAAATGTAAACTTTATTATTAAAAAAAAAACCATGTCTGCATACTTTTTTCTCATCGACGGCCAAACACATTTCTTTGATACTTATTTATAGATTTTGATTTGATTTTTCGAAATGTCGCCTTATGACGCAACACAACAGTTGTTGGCAACAATCCTTGTAATGCAACTGGCAACGTACTTTTTCCAATCCTTCTCACCACGCCAATGTAAGGATTTAGAGAGCAGGGGAACTCAAAATTTTCCCGACGGACCGCATAAATATGGTAGATATTTCATGCGGGCCGCTTCATGAGGATTAATGGCAAAAATAGCATAAGACCAAGAAAGTATTGGACCTTTAAAATGTGGAAAATTGATCAAAATATTAAAACTACTTTTTGGCTTTTAATACTATATTAACCTCCATGAAACACACATGAAAAAGTTTTCGGTTTTACTCCTTTTTTACTGTTATGAAATTGTTTCGGTTCTCTTTCATCCATGACTAAGCCTTTAGTTTACATTCTACTATCATACAAACTGACATGCCATTTGACGATTTGATTTTTTTTCTTTGATAAAGCCTTTCTTATTTTTATATCAAATATTATCAAATGCAGAATGGCAGCAAAGAGCAGTTTTGACTGAATTCCAGACTAAAATCCCAGATTAGTTTCACACGCATAAAAGGGTCACTACTCCAAATCTGTTCGCTACTTCGCTGTTATTGTTAATTACTAACCATTACAGTTACAAATAGAAAAAAAAATCTATCTTTTCGTCCCCATATGATATCAACATTGAAATTGATCGACTTGATTGCTTGATTGATAGAATTACCAGCTAAAATTTTAATTTGTTGTTCTTAAATAATTGAATTTTTTAGTAGAATGGTCCATTAGCAGGCCACTCAAAAAAGTCTGGCTGGACGTAGGTTAAGTATTGCTGATTGTATCTGCTGTATTGTTCCAGACAGATCAACGGATGTCCTGAATCACATTTTAGTTGAACCTGGACGCGTTTGGGAAAAGTACAGAAGCCTATTTCTATCTAGACTCGGAAATATATTTCTTTCACTAACATAACGAAGCACTTGTCTGTAGATGGTTCAAGGGGACACGCAAGCTGGTCGTTATGAATAGAGACTAGTTTAGTGAAGCTGTTCCCAATGTGTCAAACTGGTCTGCAACGAGATGTTGCAAACTAGTGTTTCCCCACCTTTGACTTAAAGGAGTTAAAAGCGATCTCAGGTAGGTGTAACTCGGGGTGTTGTCCTTTGTCCTTGAACATGTCTTCTAGACACAGATTCCTCAGATTTAATCTGATCCCACAGCTGTTCGATTGCACTGGGAGTGTGACGCCTAGCAGTGTCAACATCTCATTTGCATCCATCTAAAAGTTGAGTAAAGGATTCCTTTTAGAATGTCCTGGATACTGTCAACAAAATTACCAACAACTGCTAAAAATCAGCAATCATGTAAAAAACGTACACTCAAAGTTGCAAAAGTTTGATTTTTTTCAAATTTTCTCCAACCTTTATACAAATGTTATAATTTAAAATATAAAAATAGTGCCTATCTTATTTCTTGATAAGTTTTCTTAAGAGTTTAACTAATGTAAATTATGAAATTTAATGTTACTGAAAATTTTTAATGGTGAATTCGCAAAATCTGTTGCTATTTAACTTTTAGAGGCCAGGATATAAATTTTTTAGTTAAGGTTAAGAGAAATTAAATCTCCATACATTTTGTGTCTTCAACTGAAAAACTTATTAATCTAGTGCAAACTATATTATGACGGGTTGTTGTTTTTTAATGGCCGTCTAAGATAGTCTCTTATAGGCTGAGGTACGAGAGGTAACGTTAATTAATATACTAAAAACTATATGCCAGGGGTTGGCAAAATTTTCCATCGTACGGGCTACTTATAATTTTTGAAGGTGTTTCAGTCCACCCAATGTCGTACGTGTGTGCTAAGAAAAAGGTCTACAATATTTATTATAACTTAATAAATACGAAATATACAGTGTGCCTACATAACTACAATAAAAAAAAACTTAGACTTTTAAGATCATTTAAAGTAAAACGCAAGGTATAAGCAAAAAACAGCCACAAATATAATATAAGATGATGCATTTATGACCAAACAATTCAAAATACATTAAAAAAATAAAATATTTTCATCTAAAGTTAGTGCTTTGGTTAGAAATAGTAAATGAATGTCTGAATACTGTCAGGCAATCTTGAATATTTCGGTGTATAATTATTAACTGGAAATCTTAGGGAGGTCACTCCAAAATTTCTTGGTAGCCCAACGGTAGATCACGATCAACTTAATGCCCACCCTTGCTATATATATGCAATCAAAAACTTATTTTTCCATGTATGAGCCAACGAAGTGACGCTATAGCCAAAAAAATGTTTGTTTATTATCAGGACAAAATGTTAAAAATAATATTTATTCAAAAGTTAATCTGGATGGAACTATTTAATTTTCAATGCAAAAACGCATTTTTAATTTTTTACATTTTTTGAATCTTTGTACATTAATAAAATAATTATGCAATATATTATATACACACCTATATATGAAATAATAAACACTCAGTATTTTTCGTTTACATAGAAAAAAAATCAGAAAATGTAATTCTGTTTCTTTTCAAAAAAATAATTTTCTAGATGACATTTTTTGTTGAGTTTCTTTTGATCAGATTTTCTGAATGGATTTTTGTAAAACTTGCGAATTAGAGTTACACTCAAAACAGTTATCTCGAAGCTAAAATTTTTGTTATATGAAAGTTTAAAAAGTAATCTTATAATTGCTTTAGAATATCAAAAATGTATGAATTAGTGTTATGAATATCAAAATATTAAAAATTTAAGAAGATTAATATGACTAAACTTAAGATATATATAAACTTTAAGAAACTAGATTCTGTATTACAACTAGAAAAGTTCAGCAGTCCGGTGAAAAGTAAATAAGGGGAAAAAAACGTTCTAAAGTACTTCATTGAAATAGTAGTATCAGCAATTAAAATTTGCTAATATTTAGAAGTAATATGTGTTTACTTTGAATTCAGTGTCGAGAGGAAACATTATAAGAAATAAAATGTTATACCACAAACAGAGTCATCTCTTTGTTATTGCACTCAGAATGTTTACTAAAAATCTTGCAGAAACTTTTGATTTTGGATCGGATATTTTCTTCAGGGAGTGTGGTTTTGATCAAATAGATTGAGATGAAAAAAATTACCACAAATGATTCTTAGTATTTTAATAATGTATTTATTACATTTACAACAAAGACATAATACATTACAAAAGTGAAAAACAAGTCTTACAGATGAACTATATTTAAACCATGATGAAACTATATAAAAAATGAAATACATTAATTCTTTAACATTGTTGAAGAGTTTTTAACTGCCACCTTCTCACAAAGGAAACATGATATATATACACATGTGTAGTAGGAAATAAAGTGATGTGAAGTGCAATTAAAAGAAAAAGATAATTAATAAATTAATATGAGGTTATATTATTTTGTTAACCGAGTGTTTCTCAAACTGTGGGGTCCGCCACCCTAAGGGGCTTGATAACTCTACGTTGGGGGCGCGAGCATATTGAAAAGTCGAAAATAAAAGTTTATCTTAAAAAATATTTAATTTACTAAAAGTATACAAATAAAATACATAATAAGAAATTAATTCACATTTACACTCATATAATACACTTATAAATGTATCAGTACTACACAATATATTTTATAATTAATTTACCAATACCCCCATGGGCATGCCACATATAAAATTATATGCTAAACTTAACACTTATCTTGATAATTTTTACGGTTTATAATTAATCCCTTAACTGCCCATAAAAAGTTACATGATTCGCTCCTTATGCCACCGTTTTCCACGTAAGCGCGCGTATATGATGCATTAGGGGTGGAGGGAAGAAAAGGAATAAATTAGGGAATCGATTGCAAACATTGTCAAGATCCTTTTGTTGCATTTCGAAGCCTTCGGAACAACTTTATGGATAGCAGTACACAGAAAAGATAGTCCTTCGGAAAGACGTATATATACGTCCGGGTTAACTAATGCTTTGCCTGAGTGAGACGTTTATATACGCCGGTGGCACTTAAGAAGTCGTAATGTAGCTTTACAGTCAAAGTATAGTGTTTTTGAATTAAATACTTTGTTATTGTATGGAGGGGTAGAGGGGGGTGATGAAAATTATGATTGAATATTGGGTCGCAAATATTGAAACTTTGAGAAGCACTGTGTTAACCAATTGCTTATTGAGCCAGTGAATTATAGATAGTTTGTGATACATGGTTACATTATATAGATAACCGATAGATTATTGAGCTCGTATATAGCAAAACGGAAGTTTGATATATGTTGAATTATATCGTAAATCGATTGTTTAGCGAGCCAGTAAATTACAAGAATTAAGTTTGATACATGGTCAGATTAAATCGCTAAAAAATTGTTTATTGAGTTAGAAAATTATAAGAAGGAATCTTGATAGATTATAGGAAGTTTCATTAGAAGTTTCGCTAGGAGTCGATGAATTGAAATAATCATTGTGAGTTTTCAAATTGTTTGGTAGATCCGATCCAAGCATGCACCCTGTTTTTCAAGTAACAGATAAGTCAGAGCTTAATAATTTATATTTTAGTATTAAAATTGATTTTTCCTCCATATTTTGATCTTGCCGATAAAAATAATAGTTTATTTGTGCTTGTGATTTTTCCAGATGTTTTTGTAATGGCCTTCCCATCTACTTAGAGCCGGGGCTGAGTCTTTCGAGTGAGAAATCCTCATACCTAAAAAGATTATGGGGCTTCGTTACTACTTCATCAAAAAGCAGACAACAATTGAGATGTTGTTGTATGAATTGGTTTTGAAAATATATCATTTTCCATCCTTATTTTTCTTTAAATGATAAGCATCAAGTTAACTTACATATAGCAACAAAATGATATTCATATTCATTTATAACCTACATGAAAATTCAGCATGTTTTATCACAATCTCTTTTAAGTTAAATTTGAAAATATTTCAAAGTTAACTAAACTTTAAGGAAAATTTCCTATTAGGAAACTAGATCTTTGTTTCAACAACGTTGCCTTTTTTTAGCAGGTTCTTTGTTTGAGTTCCACTTTTGCGGTTCTGCTGAAGCAAGTAAGTTGTAAACAGTAGCTGCGACAAAATAAACTCCCGCTGTAACATAGAAAACTTGATTCCAGTTGGCTCGTGTATTCTGTGAAAATAATATATAAAATTAGGGTATGTTTTAAAAATACATAAAAATTGGCATTTATCAGAAATTATATGGAAATGAAGCAAATTATTACACGTTTCGATGCAATGTTAACAAAAGCATTAAAAAAATCTGCCAGAATCTGAACTTAAAACACATACAGCCAATCTTTTTCTCACAGTAAATACGTTCCTTAGAAACAAACCCGTTCAAAAAATCATTTAAAAGATACATGCAACTTACAAAAGGTATAAATTTGGGTACTTATTCCACAATTTTTAAAAATCTTATAAGTTGAAAAAAAAAGCTAAAAGTTCTCACCCCCCAACCCCCAAAAGAAAATTCCTGCCAAAAAATAATAATGAAATCTATGTTACATATTTATAAAACAAGAACCATTCTTTTTTATAACCAAAAAAATTTTAAATCCGTGTACAGAGAAAATTCAATCTGTAAGTATATACAGCATATAAAAATTCAAACTAGGAATAAAACAACTAATGACTATTTACCTCTACTTGATAACAAGCGTGTACGTTTATTATGAACTGAATCAAAAATGCTTTTACCAGTAGATGTGTCAGATACGTTAAACCCACAACTATCGACTTAGATTCAAACGAAGAATTTCGTTCGTTATTAACGGCTACTTTTTTTTTCTTTCTCAAATTGCTTATGTAATTATTGATATCCTACTGCACAAAACTTTAGATTATGTTGAAATTTTAATACACGCTTTTTGTCAGAATCATAAATAAAAGAATCTTGTTCCATACTTGTAATAGATTTCAACCCCTCACGAATTAAATCATCTGTTAATAGCTGAAATTTATCCTTCTTCAGTGAACTGCTGTTTCACAACTAAGCCCTGACCTGAAAGATGTCTTTTGGCCTCCTTCGAAACCACAATCCCTACAGTATTAACTTTATACTAGTAAAAAATTATCAACCGAATGTTTTTAAATAAACTTGATTTGGGACTTTATTGAAATTTTTTATTGCATCCTCTGCGAACTGAACATTTAAACGTAAGATAAAGTAAAACTTAAAGAATGAAATACTGTGTTCAAGTTGAAATATAACAAAATAACGAAAAATGTATTATAAAATTCAGATATTCCCCGTAACTTCCGAATACAAAATAAACAAGCCATGAAGAATATCCAAGTCATTCACACATATGTAGGCGTAAGCTGATAACATTGTCAAAATTAGAATTTAAAAAAAACTGGAGAAGGGTGGGGATTTGTGTTATAACAAAACAAACAAAATGGGGGAAAAGAAGACCATGTAAAAAAAAAAAGAGTTGCGTGTACGCTCTCACATAACAGACTCATACACATTCTTACAGATACAGAAAAGTAAACATGTGGCGGGGGTATCCATACAAGCCACTAACTGCCTCCGGACTGAAGTGATTATTTTGGTCCAGCGGTAAGTTACGTGCTTGCGAATCAGAAGGTTCAGAGTTTTATCCTTTATTGGTGACCCTGTGAACTTCGAACAAACACAACTTTCGTGCAGCAATCGTGGCATCATCCATCCACTGAAAATGCAACCTAGCCGTCATGCCCATGACGCAACCAACAAAAGCCGTTTCACCTAAAAATGAAGCAATCTTCAAGCCGTCACAGCCTAGTGATGCAACAGCTAACACGCTCGTCATAACAACGAAATCATCCGTTTACCTTTCTGACTCACTGGTAGAGGAGCGTGTGGCAGTGGTATCCATATAAGCCACTAACTGTCTCGGGACTGAAGTGATCATTTTGGTCTAGGCGTAAGTAAAGTGCTTACGGAATGGAAGGCACCGAGAACGAATTTCCTTCAGACGCATAAACTTACAGACTTGATTATTTGTTTAAGTCGCACACTTGCAGAAATAAGCACATTTATACATACAGACAGATTTACACACTAAAACAAACATAAGCCCATTTGTCATTAGTTAATAAAATAATTAGGATATAACCTAAAATTTACAAATCAATAAAAATTACTGAAATCACTTAATTTGAAGTTTAAAAATATTTTACGTACGCACAACATTAAAAAAAACACACATACATACTTGTTTAGAAACAGAGGCATAAACATACACTTTGTAACGGGTCTATCCTCTACTGAAACTAATCCTCTTGGGATAAATTTATTTCTTTTTAACTGTTTTTCATTTGAAAACTTTCTTCCGAAGGAGAAGACTTGATTCATGCAAATGAGTGGATCTGTTTAAGTATTGACTTTTAGATACGCGAAGTTAGTTGAGAGTTAGTCGAGAGTCAGTTGACAGTTAGTCGACGAGTAGTTTCTGGATGGTCAATTACTGCAAATTGGCGAAGAAGTTATAAGATTGAGATTAATAATAACGACCAGAGGTCGTACAGCAAAAAAAGGAATTAAGGTGAAATATATACTGTAGAAGTCCAAAGTGTGACCTAGAGTAAGTGAATTGGATTATACTCATATATTCAGTATCGCTTAGCCGTGTGATTTCTCTGATAATTAGTAGTGGTGCATTTCCTATCCCGAGTTGTCAGATTTAAGCTAGAGGACTAATAAAATCTGTGTTTGAACTTGTTATGGCTGATCTTTAATCGAACCCCCAAACACCAATAACCTCAACAAGGTTATTACAACTTGCAGAAACTGGGAAGACACAAAAATATGTATTAAAAAATATCTCACTTCAAGATATAGAGATATACACAATAATCACTACAATAATTATACACTTACCCCACTTTGTGTAATAGCTCCAACCATAGTTGGTGCAACAACGCCAGTAAGTGAAGCTATACTATTCGTCAATCCAAATAAGATTCCTGCATAGAATATTTGATTTCAGGACAAAAAGAAGGGATTGTGATTTTTTAAAATAATTTATATTATCAGAAAATAATATAATTAATTCCTTCACATAAACTATGTAGTTGCAATTTAATAAACGTATTAATTTAAAATGAAAAAAATTGAATATTTGCTATAAAATTTAAGACAAATTTATATACTTGTATATTATTCAACGTTTAAGAACTATGTACAGGGTGACTATAATTAAAGTCCTACTTTCAAAACTCTGTTAAAAAACTACTGGTTGGAATGGCTTCAAATTTAAATCAAATATACTTGAAGAAAGGAGAAACGACATGGCACAAGAAAGAAGATACACAAGGTATTAATAGTTGGCTCTATAAACACTGGCGTAGTTAGAAGCGAGTGCGCCCTATATCGAAATGCCTTGGGTGCCCTCTTTAGAGGCACCTTAACATTAAACGATTTTTGGCTTACACATTTTGGGGTTCCAAAAGATTGGGGGCCCCATATCATTGCTACGGCTGATACGGTGGTAGCTATGCCCCTGGCTATAAGCGACATAAGGAAAGTGCATTCGGTTATATACGTGACTTTTTTAACCGAATTACGCAGCCTTTGGCGTGAGTTTCACATTAAATCAACTGAAATGTTTGGTGTGCAGGATTGTTTTGGTTTTTTATGGTAACATAACTCTGCGCACATGTGATTTTCAAGTCATTCAACAGTTATGCGGGTATTAGTGAAAAAGTTACCCTCCGCAGCTAGGTCGTACCACATTGGATGGGAAAAAATTTGTTTTTAATTGCCCGTGGGCAAAGAACCACATAAAAACAACAATGAAAACACCTGATAATTATCGCTAGACTTGCGCAAGACATGTTCAATATCATGTAAACTTGAAACCGATAAACAGAATGTTCCACTACGGAGTGGAATGCCTCAAGAATCAGCCCTGAAAATGTGTTATTTTGTATGGATAGAAATATAGGATATAGCGTGAAACATTATGCGACTTGTTCACAGTCATATCAAGTTCGGGCAGTTTTCCCGTTCACTGCCTATTTGCACATTACTGTTCCACCCTTCCTATAATGCTGTGACCGAATTTTCTACTGACGTCGAAACAATACGAGCCTTTTTTAGAGAGAAACAATGAGAACTTATGAGAGCCTTTCAATTTGCTTAATATAACGCTTTTAGCGCCATCTATTGATAGACTTTGGAATTTTTTCTTATGCCATACCGTTTTTCCTTTTCTCAAGAATATTCAGTTCAAATTTAAAGTCATTCTGATAAGTGGTACTTTTTTTACAACATTTTGAAAGTGGAGCTTTAATTATTATCAGACTGTATATGTTCAATTATGATTTCTTCTTATTAAAGTACTTCATATATTATGAGAAATAAGATTTATATACGAAGCATTGTTGATGAAATATATTCACATGGGTGCATAAAAAGAAATTTTTAAAGGGGAGAAGATTTTCGGGCTTCCGAAGTTGTTTTCATGTATTAAAAAAAACGAACTATATGTATGAATGACATTTGTGATTGTCATCTATTTCTATACTAAAAAAAATTTCTAGATTATTTTAATTTTTATTTCGAAATGAAGCCCTTTCGAAATCATCAAAAAGTGTAACATTGCTATTAAGATTTTTCTAATATAATATGGTAAATACTAGAGATATCTCAGAAAAGAAATGTTTAAAATTCCATTCTGTATCCAAATAGAGTTAGACATTTTAAACACTCAAATTTTAAAAAATATAATAACATTTTTCAAATTGAAATAGAGCACAAGCCTGTCTCCTTTTCAAAACAAACGTATTTTGAACTCTTAAATGTTTTTTAATTAATAATTTCTCAGTAACGAAAAATACTTGCTACGACTAAGATGTTGAGTATATTCGATTCCAATTGAATGTTTTAATTAATATACCACTTTGCTTAAGGCAAAGATTTAAAAGAGAAATTATAACCTTTGAAGTTACGTTATATGAATAGTTCCTAAATGTAAAAATTAAGAAGTTTTTATGTTTTTTGTTTTGTTTTACTATTTTAAATTAGTATGCATCTGTAAAAAGTGTTAAATTAAAAAAATCCATACTTAAAATTTTACGAAGAAAAATGCATGATTTATACTTGCCAGCAAGTGGAGGACACATATCTATATGGTTGACGTTAAATCCAGAGAATTTGAATCCGTTGACATACATTAACAGAGCATACAATGTAATGATAAGAGTAGGCATACATCCAGATGCCGTTATACCAAAAAGGAATAAACTCGATCCGTACATAGCTACAAATTTAAATAAGACTTTTCTTAGATTTCAAGAAAACCTTAAAAATATATCATATACAGATCAACTGATTTTAAATTCCGCAAGAGACTCTCATTGATTTATGTGGTACAAATTACATTTGCGGTAAAATCAGAATACAGTGAAATACATTTAACGCGCAAACGCTTTAGACGAAATATTGGTTAATACGAAATAATACAATGGTCCAGAGAAACTACTACGTATTTTCATGCTTTTCCCCCTCTTAACACGAAAGGATTTACTTTCTGGGAATGAACAAATTGCAGAAACGGCAGCCACGCAAGCGAGATTTAAGAGGAGTGTGAAATGAAGTAGAGGTAGTTTTGTATGTTCCTTGGAAAGGAGGCTAATTTGGCTCTGAAATACCCTCGAAATAGACTGTGACACGAGCTAATTATTTTATCTAAGCTACTTTCACCCTCCACCCCTACAAACACCACGCAAAAACATCTAATCTCTCATCAATTGGCATCGGAATTCAGTGTGGCGAGTACATTGAAATATGTATAAAAATCAGTGAGTTTGGTTCACATATTTTTTCTTTTTTATCCCTTTTTCTTTTTCCATTTTAGAAGAATTTTTTACGAGTACAATGGCAAAGACCTCAGGTCATTAGCAATTTTCTATTTCGCTTAAAATGAAGAAGCGGTTTCTTAAAGCTGTTGGTCAAAAATGGAAGACGAAAAACGGAAGTCTTTAAAGTAAGTTTTGTATTGCTAAGTTTTGTATTAAATTTCTTTGTGGAGTTTGGGTTTTGTTAGTTTTATTTAAATACACGCATATATACATATCTCTGTAAATAAAATGCACTCTAATAAAGTCTCAATATAGACGGCTGTTTTAAAGTATTTTAAGTTATTTTCTTTTTGCATTGTAAGCAAAAATTGCATTATATTACCATTTTTTTTAAAAAATATTTAAATGTATACAATCATAATTATGTGAAACTATAGAGAGTTGGACTTTTAAGATTAAACTACAGGTGATAAATTAAGGGCTGGGATTAAAAAAATCTCTCTTTAATGCAACAGTTATTTATTATTTTAAATTAGGTTACACTAAGACATTTTATTAACATATCGGGCAAATAACATGGATGATATTTCAGAGCGAACGCATTCTCTCCTCACCTGGCCTCTACTGCAAATAAACGATTGCTAGAGGGCACTTCTGATGATTTGGACAGTCATTTATAGATATTGTAACACGAGGGGTTACGAACCATAATAATTATTTGCATGAAATTAAAAACGTGTAAATTCAGAATGGCGTAACGAAGAGGTATAAACCGATTATCATATTTATTGGAAACCGAAATTAAAAAGAGATTTTCAAAAATATATATTTGCTTTCCTAACGACAAACAAAACTAATTTATTCATATCTACGAGTAAGACTTTGAATGAGTCTGGTTTTGATATTGATAAATTAATAATTCTTATTTTAACCATATGAAAACTATTTCCAGTTTGTTTAAAATTTAATTTACTTTGTAAAATACATAAATGCTCACAAGGTAAATGACTAGCTCAGATTATTCTTTCATTTCCTTAAATTTAACTACTTTCGATGCATGACGAAAACAAAATGCTTTGACACAACAGAAGATCTAAGACATAGATATTGGGATGTTAAGGTATCCGACTATCTTGAAATTGTGAACTTTGCCAAAAATTAGCAATTTTTTTATGATTAAATTTAATAGGCCATCTTATTAGCTTTATAAAATTACGAAGTTTATTATTTTCCGTTCACTAGAACAAAAACTACAAGTGTTTTAGTAAAAGTAGATGCCATTACTTTAAGCAAGATATATGTCATACTTTAAAACGCGTTTTTCTCGAAATGTGTTTTCTTTTAAAATACTCAAACGGGGCCAGCGATTGCTCAAAAGTTTTGAAAATAATTTACTGAAATTTTTGTGTATGTTCTGTATAATAGCAGAAGTATTTTAACCTTCAGATATAACAATCACTGCTTTATTATAATATTTACAGTCCCTTATGTGAATATAATCATTGTTATTTTAAGCAATTTCATATAATAACTAGGCTAAAGTGCTCTAGTTTTTGTAAAAATTAAAATATCTCTTATCCTGAAGGTCATTTCAAAAATGAATAGCATAGCAACACATCAGAATTGAAAAATTGAAAATCTGTTCATTTGGTACAGAATGGGTCACGTTTGTGTTATTTTTTTGCCAATTTTTACCCATTTTAATAATAATAATTTCTTTTTCTATTCTTAATTTTAGCATATTTTTTCTTAAAATGTACTAAACAAATCTAAAACCAACAACAAAAAAAAAAATCCCCACATGTTCATTTTTTTTTAAAAAAAAGTTATCGCGAGTAGTCAGATACCTTAAATACATATTCTGTGGATAGCACTACTAACGTAGTTTTTAGATAACATTTTAATATTACTGTAAACTATTTCAACACTAAATTGATTCTTTTAATATTTTACTTACAATGTTTGAATTTTTTTGTTATAAAAGATAATCACAAAGTTTCACCTTTTTCTTTACGATGATCTGTATCATTTATCGATTGTATCTTATTATGTAAATGTATTTGTAGTAGTAAACATATTTGTTTTTCTATTTTTTTCAATCAGATATACCTAGTAGTTATTTAATTAACATTTCTCACTTTATTGAGCTTTGTGATCACGATTATTATACACTCATGTCCATAAATTAAGGATAATGAAGTTCAGGCAAAGAAAGAGACAGAAGCAAAACAAATTTGACTTATTTGTAAAGTCTATTTATTAAACAAAAGGTAAAGAGCAAAATAGATGCTATATGTTTGACATAATTAATAAAAATTGCGATTTTTACTCCCTGGAGCAAATTTCAAAAAAGAACCTATTCACAAAAAACAGTATAACATGGTTAGTATGATGGTTAATACGGAGTACGTCTCCCGGACGATGCAATACAGGCCTTACAACACCTACGCATGCTGAGTATCAAATTATCAATCTGATCTTGGGGAATATTACACCACTCATCAAGCAATGCCCTCTGAAGTTCCGGTAGACAGGTGGGAGGGGGTTGAAGGCAGCAATTCGTCGGCCAAGCATATTCCACACATGCTCAATTGGATTCAAGTCCGGTGAGTATGCTGGTCAATCCATACGGGTGATAGCCTCCGATTGAAGGCATTCGTCTACAATGTTTGCACGGTGAGGACGGGCGTTGTCATCCATAAACAGAAATTCAGTATCCATGGCGCCCCGAACTAAACGTACATGTTCTTCCAGAATGACACCCCGATAGATGTGGCCTGCATCGTTACACTCTGAACATGCAGGTCAATTCTGGAACCAAGAATAATTCCTCCCCAAACGAGCCATCCTGCACCACCGTAACGGTGTCGTTTAATGGTGTTCTCTTGGTGGTAACGGGTACCTGGCGCTCTCCATATGAAAGTCCGGCGAGACTCAGACTGCAAACTAAACCTGGACTCGTGGAAAACATCACACAAGACCACTGTTGCGGTGTCCACAATGCATGCTCTCTACTCCAGGTTAATCGCAGGCGACAGTGAGTTGCGGTAAGGGGAACACATTTGACAGGCCTACGAGCATATAGACCAATGTGCCCTAAGCGTCTGTACACGGTCTGCCTTGAAACTGTGGTACCGGTAGCTGAAGAGAGCTGACGAGATAGGTCTGATGCTGTGCTCCGTCTGTTTCTTTTGACAGTAACTGCCAAATACCGGTCCTCATTCGGCGTTGTAACTCGGGGGCGACCTGTGCTGTAACATCTACTCACATTACCATCATCTTGGAATCGTTGCCAAAGCCTGGAGATGACACTCTGGGCGATTCCAAGTTCCTCGGATACTTCCAGCTGGGTACGTCCACATTCCAGTCGTCCGATAATTCTACCACGTAAAAAATCATCCAAATGCTTCCTTTGGGCCATAACTATGCAGTTATTGCACTGAAAGGCTTTTAAAGCGCTTGTGAACAATTTTACTTCTTTGCCACCATTCCTTATATACCCCTCTCTTACACTCTCGTCATTGTGACGTACTATCCGCGCCATCTGGTGGTTTCCTGTAATTTGCATATTCTTCTTAAGATGTGTGCGATAATTTTACAGGTGAAATTTTTATTTTAGAGTTCACTTTCTGTGTGATTTTGAATTAGCCTTAATTTATGGACATGAGTGTATATTGCTGAGTTAAGCAAAATTTTGTTTTCTAGAGCTTTTTTTGGATTTTTGTTGTCTAATTAAGGAAATAAAACTTTAATATGAAAAAGATATTACGAATTCAAATTTTAGATTTCTTCAAATATTATTATTTGACATGTTGAGAGTATGAAGAGTTAAACTTAACTTGGAGAGAGTGAATGACATCGCTGTAGTGCTCAGATGCAAAGATCAAAATTAGACTCTTATAAAGAAAGTTCACTGGTTATACTTAACAAAAAACAATTTCTAATCCTTTTAGCGAAAGAGACAACAAAAAAATAAGCATCTACCTTAGAAAAACAGAAGATAATCGTATATAAGTAATAGAAGCAATAAACTAGCTACTCGAATTTAACTGATGTTCGAAATCTTGGTACATATCAAGTATTTTAAAAGAACTTTCTTTACTGTAAGGAAACGATTTTTTACGCTTTAATACTCTAGAACAGAGGTTCCCAAATTTTTTTTGTCTCATACACCCCTTGTGATTTTTTTCGGTTTCGGATAGACCCCAGCGTACCTAATATTGAATTTCTGCAAATTTATCAACATAAATGTCTCTTTATGACAGCTGATACTACTACTTACTTTAAAAGAATTAAATTTCTGATTGTAGTGAAATACAGCGTTTAAAACTTAAGAAGCACGTGTTAATGAATTAAATTAAAATTAAAATTAATTAATTTAATACAAAAACAACTGTTACTTCAAATAACTGAACAGCAAACAAATGTTTTTAATGAGAGGGAT